>PVJH01008681.1:0-83848 GCA_004026705.1 Nesogale talazaci | reverse complement strand
GAGTCTCACTGTACATGTGGGTGCGCATAACTTTTATTAAATAAAGGAAAGATAAAAAGAGTTATTTTGCACCCTCCAAGGCCAGGATGCTAAATATATAAGAAATGAAAAAGCCTACTCTAGGATTTTGCCCCTGGATAAAGAGCTCCAAAGTCAGACATGTGACCTGAGCCTGAACTTTCACGCATAAACTTCCAAAAACATGATGGAGAAGAAAGGGGAGGTGTGCTGTTTGATTGCATTTCTCTTTGTCACAAAGACCCGAGTTGCTGCACATTAGCCTTTTGAGGTATACTTTTTTTCGGGTGTGTGAATTTGCTTGTGAGTGTAACATCATGAGAACAAGGGTTTGATTTCCTTCCTTCTTGTTTCATCCCATTCGGCATGATGCGGCCCATATTGTTTTCCTTCCTTCCCCTTTCTCGTGTTTTTTCTCTGCTTCTGAGCTACCTAGGAGCACCTCGCAGCTCCTTTGACTTGACTCTTCCAGTCGTCTGTGGTTTGACTCCCACTTAAGGAGCCTGCACCTGTGTCAGAGTACACCCCACGGTGTGTCGGGATTTCAGAGGGTGATTTTGGAGAGTAATAGGATCACCATGCTTTTCTTCTGCAGCAGCTCTAGGGAGATTTGAATCTTCAGTTGAGCAGTTAACATTTGTATCATCCAGGCACTTTTCTATTTTTACCTCCCTCAAATCTTTGCTGCAGTCTGCTCCTGTGTGGCCCAAAACAAACTCTAGGTGGAAATGCCATATATAAAATTTACACTTTATCTAGCAATGTAATATTTATATCCAGTATATGATTCGTTTTTGAGGGCAGTTGTAAAAAAATACTCCAAACTGGCACTTTTTTTGGGGGGGGGGGGGGGCGCATCACTGCCTCTGGTGGTTGTGGGCGCTATCCAGTGCTGCTCCTGAGAGTCGCTGCTGGATTTGAACCACCAAGCCCGTGGGCTGCAGTCCCACACCTCAACCACTTAGGTCACCTGGGCTCAGCCCAAAACTGGCAATTTTAAGAACAGAAATTTATTATCTGCTTCTGAGAAAACAAAAAACCTGAGCTGAGTTTTCCCAGATGATCTTGACGATACATAATGCCCGAGACCAGTTTAGGGAGTTTGGTTGACTTTAGTAATGTGAAAACCTAAGAGCTGGCCTCACCTGAAGCTTTAAAGGTCAACCCTGCCCTTCCACAACTGTGAGGACTGACTATTTTCTGACCTTCACTAGGATTTGACCCTCCTGCTTTCACCTCCCTTCCTTTGTTGGCTCAGTTCTGCTCAGATCCAAGTAGCTAAGAACCTGTTGAGGTTGTACATGCCTTAAGTGCTTTCCTGTCATGTGCTCCTGGTATCTTCAAAATAAACTTGAGGAGTGTTCATCATAGCCTTTCTTTTGCTGATTAAGAAACGGAGGTCCAAAGAAATGAAATGGCAGCTATGGTGGCCCAGGTGGGCAGAATCAGAACGCGGGAGAGGGTAGGTTTCCTAGAAACCTCTGTTAGCTTCCATTTACCCTTCCGCGTGAGCTCCCCAACTTGGGAGTTGTCAAGCATACGCATCCCTGAGCCTTGTTCTGGATGCACCAATCAGATCTCAGAGCTTACATTCGCAAAGCAGTTTTGCCCACTGATATTTAAGAATGAGTCGTGTGGGGTGGGGCAAATTGGGGGATTTAGAAGGACACTGAAACTGTTGGCTGTCGAGATGAAACGAACTCAACCAAAACCGAATTCCCTGCCAATTCTGAGTTATACTGACCCAATAGGATGGATTAGAACTGCCACTGCGAGTTTCTGAGACTGTAGTGATTTTCTATTTAGAGTCTCCTCTTTCTTCCCTAGAGCAGCCGGCGGTTTCAAACTGCCCACTTTGCAGTTAGTACCTTAACACACACGCCGCTGTCCCACCAGGGCTCACCAAAAGAAACTACAAGAGCTTTCCACAGAGGACACATATCCGCTGTGACTGCAACTGCCACTGTCACTTGGCCTCCTGGCTCTGGTGGTACAGAAAGTCTTAGAGAATGTATGCACTTTGCAATGCTGCTGAATTCATTGGCAATGATCTGCTTTAAAAGTAAGCAAGATTACAAGTAGTTTTCATGCCATTATATCTCATGCTTCTTTCGTCAAGTATTTCAATACAAGCTGGTGACGACTTATAAATGTGGTTGGGGCCTAAAGCCTCACCGATTATATAATGAATTTCCATCTGTATCAATCACTATGATCCCCAAAATCCTCTGTCACATCCTTATCGCTTACTACTTACCAAACTGTCCTCTAACCAGTTTAAAGTCAGTATTGCAAAAGTGGTAACAGTTATAGAAAATCCTAGATCAGACATTGCCCTTGCTGTTAGTGTGAATACGGCATTTTTTATCCACCAAAATGTCTTCAAGTCTTTGGTTTGTTCCATTTCTCCTTCTCTCGTGTGCTCTCAGAAGCAGACCCTAACCTAACAGCCTAGGACATGCTTGAGCCTGGGAGAGATTAGCCAAAGATGGGGGCAGTGGAGGGAAGGGAGAGTCCAAACTAGGGTGCTTGTCCGGGAGAAAGCCCAGCCTATGCCTCCTTCACCAAGGAGCTCTGGCAAGGTGGTGTGCTAAACAACGGGCTGCTCCCCCTCAGGTCAGCAATTCAAGGTCATGATTGTGAGATGGATGAGGCAGCCAGCTCCTGTAAAGATATGCAATCTTCCATACCTAGACTTGATTCTGTCCCATAGAATGGGGAGTCAGCATGAGGGGAGTGATTGTTTGTCTTGTCTGATCCACTGAGATCTCTGAATTTCAGGCTTTTTTTTTTTTTCCAAAGATGGGGACATTTCTCTCTCTTTCTGAGATATCGCTGAAGACTAAAAGTGAGTTGTTATCAGGAAATAGCCAACTCAATTAACAAGCCACGCATAGGCTTACTTGTGTTTACTTATTATTATCTAGAGAACAATTTCACATATTTTAAATCACTTCTAAGGATTTGCTTTCAGGTATAACTGACATGAGTCATTCTCCCAACCCTATAGGACTTCCCTTACAGAATTGATGCCTCTTCAATTTTATAATTCCTCTCAGGGGATGAGAACCTAGGAAGCACCAGTTAGTTTGTGCTTAATTAATAATCCGTAGTGACACTATCATAATCCATCATTGTAATAAATAAATGTCAGTACACCTGTGCATAGCTTATTTATCAGTTATGTCAGTGGTTCTCAACCTTCCCAATGCCAGAACCCTTGAATGCAACTCCTCATGTGGTGGTGACCCTCCAACCATAAAATTACTTTTGTTGCTACTTCATGACTGTAATTTTGCTAGTTATGGAACATAATGTAAATATTATAATATGCAGGATGTATTTCACTATTACATATTGAACATAATTAAAGCAGTGTGATCAATTACAAGAACAATATGCAATTATATATTGTGAAATATTTATATCTAATTACAAATAAATAAATGAAATTTTGTCTTGAAGCATGGTGTAGCATGGGTAGCAGTCTTCATGTGGGTACCCTATAGTCAATACATCTGCCCGGGGGCAGACTCACTTGGAGATAGATAGAAGAGCAGTGTCTCGGTTCCTAGTACCATCAGAAATATGTGTTTTCTGATGATTTTAGGTGACCCCTGTGAAAGGGTCATTCGAATCCCCCAAAGAGCTTGCAACCCACAGGTTGAGAACCCCTGGGTTACACTGATACTGACCCTGCCCCTGTAAGCAAAGCAGACAGAAATAGGGGAATGGGTGCACAGGTCCGGCAAAAGGGATCCGAGGCACCTGCCAGACTCCAGGACCAGCCTAGTCCGGATCTCACCGGGATTTTCCCCTGATGCAAACTCTGGGGTCTGAAGCAGGGTGCATATCCCTCAAACATTTTAAGCCTTAGGGTATCCAAATGGGGCTTTTAAGAAACCTCTACTAAGCGGGACAATGGAAACAATTAAAAAAATCCCAAACTCTCAATTCTACGTAAGAATTATTGCATTAAGCAATACAGTTCTGACCTCATTTTCCAGACATGCAAAGAGATTCAGTGAATTTAAGAAACTAAGATTCACACTTGCCAGTCATTGATGCACTTCCATGAAGCAGACTATTTCCCCTGGGCTCTACATGAATCACCATTTAATTCTGAAACAACCTCCTGAATTAAACCTTATTTTATTCCTACTTTAGAGTTGAAGAAATTGAGTCACTGAGGAAATAAGTCCTTTGCCCAAGATCACAAAATTACAGATGATATCGTAATTTCCCCAAGTATTTTGCTTATTTGTAGCACTCTGGGAGCCTTAAAAGAGCAGCTCAGTAGTCTGTGTAATTGGTCTAACTATAATTGGTTGCTAATCCAAAGGTTAGTGTCCTAACTGATCCAGAGACACCTAGGAAGAAAGACCTGGTGATCTATTTTTAAAAAATCAGCCGCTGAAAATCTTCTGGAACTAAATTTGGCTCTGACACATATAAGAGGTTTCCATGAATTAAAATGGGCTGAGTAGTGGTATTCAATGATAACTAATTTTTTTGTTGAGTTTGTGAAAAAAAAATTTTAATATAGATTTTGCTGGGGGCTCTTACAGATTTTAAAACATTCAATACATCATTTGTGTCAAGCATATTTGTACACATGTTGCCAAATTCATTTCTAAACATTTTCTACTTGAGACCCCAGCATAAACTCCTCTTTCCCCCTTTCCTCTAGTTCTTTTTTTAAAATTCCAGCTCACTACATTTCCCCTCACTCCTCCTCTCCCATGAACCCCTAATAGTTTACAAATTGTTATTACCTCTTCATATCGTACACTGTCCAAGGTGTCACCTCACCCCCTCCTGTTGTCCGCACCCCGGAAATTAGTAACCCCTTTCTACTCCACCATCCCTCCACTCTCCCAGTGTCAGTTTTTTAAATGGCACTTTTAATCAAGGTTCTCTTTAAAGCGGGCTTCTAGGCAGCCACCCAATGTGAACATCACAATTTCACATTGCTCACGCTTCTCTAACATTCATCTACCCAACAGCATATTCTAAGTGTCTGTAGTAACATTCAGAGCGATCCCTGGTGGTGTAGTGGTTATTAGATGGGCTGTGATATGCAAGGCCAGCAGTTTGAAGCCACCAGCTACTCCATGGGGAGATAGGTGGGGCTTTCTATTCTCTTAAACAGATTGGAAACTGGGGGGGAAATTCTGCCTTGTCCCGTAGCGTTACGGTGAGTCGGCGTCAATTTGATGGTGAAAGCAATGAATTTGGTTTGATAATAATGTTCATTCAGTTCATAGGTATAAAAATAAGAAGGGGCTATGCTTGTAACATTTGTTTATTCATTTTATTCATTTTATTGAACTCATTATAAGCTTGATGAACTACAACATTTTTATTCCCTTGGACTTGATTACGTCAGTAAACGATCATGTAACATTAAGAGGAAAAGTGGTGAACAACCCGAGCGTGACACACTGTTATTTGTTTCAGCTTTGTGTTATACCCCAAATTCCCACGCTATATGATGCATGAATTATGCAGTGCCTGAAAATGTTCAAAGAGCCAGAAATATTATCAGAACAATGGCTGTAAGTCAGCAGAAGTGGAAAGGGCATTCACAAAGATGAGTATAATATTTTCAAAGAAGAGAAATCCTGCTTAACTCTTTCTAATAGCTGAAACAAAATGACTATTGTCTAACTGACCTACCTCCAAAGCAATAGGATTCTACATGTACAGTGAAAAAAGTGTTAGGGATTAATCACACAGCCAATGATGCTTGCATAAAAGTGAAGCGTATCGCAAATGGGGAAGCAGGTAGAAATGTCTTAAATAACAGTTTTATTTTTTGTGTGTTAGGTATTACTTAATATTTTACATTAATATTTTAAAAGCTTTTCTCATAGCATAACCAAGTTGTGTACCTCTTTTATTGTTCTTATTTAAGTCTGAACTATATGAAATGATCAACTACCTTTTGGTAGTTTGGGTACCTTTTGGTATATCTTTTTCTTTATGTTTCAAATGATCATTAGCCCAGCAAACTGGTTGCTAAATTACTTTACTCCCATCAGTGCTCGTAGTAGCTGGTTTTGTGGCTTAAGACTTTTCTTACCTGTTCCTGAATACCCAGCAAGAGGACAAGGGAAATAACCATTTTGAAGCCACCTTAAAATATTTTAGCCTATAGTTCAACTTGGACTAGAACCAGTCCAACAGCAATAACAACAAAAATTATGAGAAAACAGCCTTATTAACTTATTCAATAAAATCTACTGAGTGCCTGACCTGTCAGGTGCTGGAGAACAATGGTGTAATCGGATACTTTCTTCAAGCTCAGAGTAAGTGGCCACAGTTTGTTAAGAGCGTCTCCTGCCTTTCTTCAGTGGCGGGGTTGGTATACTGAGATCCTTCCAGAAGGGCCCACTGGGAATGTTGCAGGATCAGCCCTGATACTTGGTGAGAGGGTGGTAGCTCATCCTTCCATTTTGCAGCATGAGAACAAATACACTTTATTTCTCTTTTCTTCTCCTTTACCTCTTTCCTTCCTCGCCTGTCATTATAACAGGTAAATACCTCTGAAAGTTATAATTACAAGAAAGTTAGCTGGTCATGGTGGGGGATAATGTTTCAGAAGTAGTTCTGAGTCACTGGGTCAGGTTTCTAAAGGTTGACACACCTTGAAAATATTATCTTACGCTAGAGAATTAGAATAACTTCCTGTAACTCCTGTGTGGCTTTACAATTAGTAACTTGACTATTTCTGGGAAATACTACTTTATTTGAATTAGTTTCTCTTTATTTTATATTAATTTTTCAATTTAATTGTAAATATATATCATTTACCTTTATATTGTGGTAGAAATGTGAAACAAAATGCTAGCCATTTTAACTATTTTAAGCAGATAATTCAGTGACATAAATCATATTACCACATTGGAAAAGATTGTCCAGTCCACTTCCACATATTTTTTCAGTCCTTTCAGGGGTCCTTAAACTATGGCCCGTGGGCCACATGAGGCCCACCAAGGACATTTATCTGGCCCGCCTGGTGTTTTTGCTGCTGCTGCTCTCTTGCTTAGCAGCCTGGGTTCACAGTGAATTTGTTCATAGTTTTTCTTTTTTTTTTAACTGTAGTCTGTCACTCCAGGGGTGTGGGGCTAGCGAACTAGCCCCCTGTTTAAAAAAGTTTGGAGATCCCTGCGCTTCCTTAAGCAACAGTGCCACGTTTTCATTCCTCGTAATCCCTGATAACTATTAATACACTTTTGTCTCCGCTTTTTTACTCTAGATACTGTATAGAAGTAGAATATACAATATTTGTCTTTCAGTGTCTGACTTCGTTACCATAATGCAAAATGTATATATTTCATGAAATGAAAAAGCACTGCAGAAATGTTCTCTTCTGATTTTCTCTAAGGCTTTGTGAGTAACTGTGGTGATGAATAATTTTCACTTATGTTCAGAATAGGAGAAACTTCCTGTGCCTCCCACAGTGTCTGGTCATAGTATCCGTGTAGACCATGGACATTGGGCATTTCTGCAGATCAAGGAAAGGCTGGAAGATTTCATAGTTGGGGCATCTGTCAGAGAGAGAACCTGCAGCCTTAGGCTTCCGCTTTCCCATGTCCCAAACCGAGCAATTTCTGAAAGTAAAGGGCATGATTAAAATTACCCCAAGACAACAGGTATATGGATTGTCTTGATAAACATCTTGGTTTATGGTTACTATGTATCCAGAGACACTAAATGCCTTCTTTCCAGCTGGGACATCCAAAATTGTGTGACTGTAAGCTTACTGTCTTCCAGTTCAACATTCCACAAGGAGTTATTATACGCTTCCAATCTCTCAGATTTAAATGTAATCTGTGTGGTCAATTATTTATATAATAGTGGAGGAAAAAAGAGACATTTTACAAAAGTCAACTCAGTAATTTCAGAGCCTTTAAGACATTTCAAAATACATTGTGCAATTATGTGACGCTTAATACTGAGATAATGGAACAACGAAAGATGTGTGTTTGCATTTTGTAAAATTAAACTGTATGCAGTTATTTATCTTTTACCTTAATTGTTTGAGCTTGTTTCTAATGTAAACTGTTGTAATTTTAAATAAATATAATAGAAAAAACTTTCATAGGTATCAAGAATCCAGAGTAAATTTACTTTGCAAATAGACTTTGTAGGTATGTTTTATGCTGAGGATCTTAAACTGACACTTTCATTCAAAATATTTTGAATTACTCACTATTTGCCTCTAGGAGGTCAGAAAGATTTCCAAGAGACTGGATTTCAAAATGGGGCTTAGTTGACTTCATCTTAATCCTGAAGGATGACAAATGTGCAAAATCAATACACTAGAAAGATTGGCAGTGCACGTTTTTAACCAATTTTTGTTAAGCATATAGCTCAGTATATTGGGCTTCATGCTACCATATGTGTGTCCTCTTTCATTCCTGTTTCCATTTTACAGATCTAATTTGTCCTCTCTTCAAGTTTTATTTCTCATTCACTCACCATTTAAATTAGCTTGATTTGTCAGAAGAGGCTGTATAGAGAGAGCTATGGATATAATTGGTATTAGGCAAGATCTAATATATAAATACATTTGATAAAATACAAAACTCATGAATAAAAGCCAAACGTTTCATTGTTGTTAGCTATTGTTGGTCTGACTCATGGTGGCCCTATCACAATTGTTAGTAAACTTGCACAACCATCCTACAATCACTGCAGATAATATCATTATGATCTATAAGGTTTTCATAGCTGAATTTTGAGATAAGATCACCAGGCCTATCTTCCTAGTTTATTTCAGTATGGGAGTTCTACTGGAATTTGTTTTGGATCAAAACAACTTACCAACTTTTACTGGCACTAGATTGTAGCTGCATACAAGAAACATTGACTGGGAAGCAGATCTGGGTTTCCAACAGATAATACAAAAATTCTAACCCAAACCAACATTTCCTCTAACCATATTATGTCTTAATCTCAACATGAGTCTTTTTCATGTGATAGTCACAATATTACCATGAACATTTGCCTCGTAAGTAAAAAAAAAAAAAAAGAGAGAGAGAGAGAAGACAAAAATGTTTACCTACATTCTCCTTGCCTTTTCTTTATTAGCTAACCACATCCTTGGATTTTGATGTTACTTTCATGTGAATTGAAAGTGTTCAGATATTTGAAAGTGATTAAAGCAGTACCCGGCACAAAATAGGCCCTATGTATTCAATAATTTTAGATAGCATTTTGCTTTGTTATAATTTCCAATATACAGAAAAAGTCTTAACATTTAGACACACTTGCCTTTTAACTTGATTTTGTATTAATGTATAGCAAATTACCATAAATGTAGCAGTTTAAAGCAACATACATCATTTCCTCTGGGTTCCTTGAATTAAGATTACTGGGCTCTTGACCAGAAGTCACACAAGGTTGCAATTGGGCTGTTTTGTTTTGGTTTGTTTCCATTTGTTTTATGGCCAGGATGATTTGAAAAGGATAATCCACTTATCCTGTGGAATGTTTACCTTTTGTGGCTTGCCTAAAGATTCCTCACGGCCAGATGAATTCTGTGCATTTTGGCCAGGGGCTACTAAGTGCCACCCTGTCTTTCTCATGCATCCTATGAGGAGGCACACAACGTTGCTTTGGCATACTGGAAATGTTCACTTTGATCATGTGGATAAAGAGATATATATTTGATTTCTCCACTTGGAAGCTAGCTATTCTTTTTCCCTTTCTAATTGGTAAGCTTTTTTTTTCTGTAAATATACTTTGAAATGATGTGAATATTGTGTTCTTTATCAAAACTTTTTCTACCAGTGATTCCTGCTTGAGTTCACTATTGCTCTCATGTAGGCCAAATGATATGTGTTAATTGAATTTGTTACTCAGGGAAATAAAATAACTAAAGACTGAAGAAAGTGGAAGCATTTTTGCTAGATAGCAATAACAACAACAAGAGAAAAAGACAAGTGGTCAACTGTTGATAAAGTTTGGGTCAGCTATTGAGGGTGACTCATCAATCACTTACTCAATGCAACTGTTGACTGTCTGCTTTATGACAGGCACCTGGCAGCCAGCCTCTGGGGACCCAGGAATAAGCAAATAGGTCCATGCATGGTTCCTGCCCTCATGGAAACTCTCTTACAGACAGGCATGTAATGAATGTAAGCATATATAACTAAAAATATTAAATAATTCTGTAAAGTACTATAAAAGAAGCAATTGGGTACAGTGATAGACAATTACAAAGGAGAAAAGAGCAATTTTGAGAATGTACTCATGGAAGACATTTATGTACAGTAAATATTAAAAACAGGAAAAGAAACCTCAAAGTACCAGCGATTACTAATGAAAGAAAAAGAAAATCATGAAATATGTTAGAGAAGGTAGAAATTGGGGGCATTTCAAAGAGATAGTGACCAATTGTATAAAGGATATTGAGAATTAAAAAATGGGACAAGACTATGTTCCTCAGATATGATATTATAGAGGTTGCTGGTGACCTTGAGAAGAACTGCTTGGTTTTCATGGTGTGCTGAAA
The DNA here is from genome assembly GCA_004026705.1 of Nesogale talazaci. Taxonomy (NCBI): domain Eukaryota; kingdom Metazoa; phylum Chordata; class Mammalia; order Afrosoricida; family Tenrecidae; genus Nesogale; species Nesogale talazaci. The sequence continues at coordinate 73,305 of PVJH01008681.1, read as the reverse complement.
AGAGAATCCACAGAATAACTGTTTGAAGAGTAGACTACAGACAGTGATTTTTGAAGAGTAGAAAACAGACAGGACAGTGATTTTAGGCTATTTTTCGAGAAGTTTGCTAAGATGCCTATAGATGAAGCACATTAAAGGATAATGATATGGTATTGGAACTAATCTCACAGAGCTAAAATCAACATTGACATAACCAGAAGAGAAGATGATAAAAGGCAAAGTTCTGATAACCTGTCAACAGGTAATCAGATGAACACTTGTTCACCAACTGTTGAGGATATTGTTTCAAAATATTTTGTGACCTATGGAGTCTCATAGAGCAAAATAGCAGTATTTGGTTGAAATTAAGAAATTTAAACAATTATTTTATTGAAGGTAAGTCAGTTGATTTTCAAGTTGGAAATCAGAGGTGTAGAGGATTTTGAACTGATTGATCCATGAAGAAGTTCAGAGGCTACGCTAATGTAAGGGAATATAAGGAAATTCAATAAGAAATGCAGTGATTGGTTGATATTTAGGTAATGAATGCCAAAGTAAGTGATATGTAGGAAATAACATACATTTCTAAAATTCTCTTTTTCCCTTAATTTACAAAACAATCATTAAATAAGGTACATTTGACCTCAAGATAAAATGAGATCCTTTTGGGATGACTATGGGGAGGATATGTATAATTTTTCAATTTATCTTGTGTAAACATTTCTTCTAAAATTGTTTTGGGTGTAGTTTTATTTTAGTAGGATGCATTATTCAACAGGCAAATAGTATCACATTGAGTTTATGAACTGTTTTACCATGTAATTTTCTTAATGTACGGTTGAAAGTTACAGAAATGACAGACTGCATTTTCAATGTAGAGATATTAATCTGCAATTCAAAGAAGAGAACAGTATATTCAAATAGAGAAGTAGTCAAGTATATTTCAAGAGAGATTAGATTCTTTTAATGTGGAATTAATAATCATAAAGCTACCTTACATAAAATGGATAGACCACCCAAATTAAAGTGTGGAAAGTCATAGTAAATTGGTGAACAGTAAAACAATAGGAAGGAGAAAAAAAAGTAAGAGCATTCACAATGAGATCACCTTTGATATTGTGAAAAGCAAGGAAATCAACAACTGCAACAAACACAACACACACAAACTAATTAAATAAATAACCAGTAAAATCACAGCAATAAAAGAATACCTAAGACTAACAGCATTGAAGATATTTGGACTAAATGCACCAGTTAAGAGACAGAACCTAGCAGAAGGGATTACAAAACAGGACTCATCATTCTGCTGCTTACAGAAATACACAGACAAAAATAGGTTAAAAGTCAAAGAATGAAGAAAAGAAATCAATCTAATGGCATAAAAAAGTGATAGTGGCAATATTAACCTCAAATAAATCTGAATTTAAGGCATCAGAGAAAAAGGAACCTATCAAAGGGACACTTGAACTAGAAAACATAATCATAAGGAATATCTATTGATCCAAGGAAATTTTTTCAAAATGCATTTATCAAACTCTTAATAGATCTGAAGGGGAAAATAAACAGAAATACAATAATAAAAAGAGACCACAATACATCTCTCTTGAGGAAGGGCAGAACAACTGGAAATTTAACAGAAACACAGAAAAACTAAAGAACATAATTGGTTAACTTGACCTATTTGATATACACAGAACAGTCTACCCAACAATACAAGATGCATCCTCTTTAGTGCACATGGAACATTATCTAGACTAGATCATGTATTAAGCCAGAAAACAAACCTTAATAAATTTTAAAACATTGAAATATTATGCATATATCACCATACCAAAATGAACAGCAACAAAAGGAAGATCAAGGGGAGGGGGAATTAAATACATAGAAATTTGCTTAAAAATTGTTGAGTAATCAAAGGAATGAGGAGTGCAGTTAGAAAATTATTTGAGACAAAGATATGAGAATGTAGATAAAGAGCAGTGCTCAAGAGGCAATGGACAACAAGGAAAGCACACATAAAGAAAGAGAGAGAACCAAAATTAGCATATGAAGCCAACATCTCCAACAACTTGATCAAGGGCAATAAAAACAAGCAAAAATAATACATCATGACTAAGTGGGGTTCATCCCATGATATGCAATATTTCAACATCAGAAAAGAATCAATACAATCCAATGTAAAAGGGGAAAATGAAATGATCATATCAATTGATGCATAAAAGGCATTTAACAAAACCCAACACCCATTGCTGATAAAAACCTTTATTCAACAAAATAGAAGTAGGAAAAAAAATTCTCAACACAATAAAGGCTATATCACAAAACCATTAGCCAAAATGATGATTCCGGGGAAGAAACTGCAAACATTCCCCTTGAGAAAACACTCCCAAACAATGATAAAATTATGAGTAGGATTATTATTTAATGTTGTCCTAGAAGTTTTAACTACAGCTATTAGACAGCAAAAAGAAATCAAAGCAAACCAAATGGGCAGAGAAGAAACCTCAATTTGGAAGTGCTATGGTTCTATACATTTTAAAACCCCAAAAACTTAATAAGAAAACTATTGGAGCTGAGCCCTGATGACGTAAGTAGTTGAGTGCGGGACTGTGGCCTGGGAGGTTGGCGGTTCAAATCCAGTGACAGCTCTCAGAAGCAGCGCTGGGTAGCTCCCATGACCACCAGAGGGCAATGATGCCAAAAAAAAAAAAAGAAAGAAAACTATTGGAAATGAAAGATTTAATCGGATAGAAGATCAACAAACAAAAATCAGAAGATTTATGCATAAAAGCAGAGAGTTCTAAAACGGAAATCGAGAAAGTGGAAATTATTTAGAATACCCACCCAAGCCATGAAATAATTAGGAATTAACCTAAGTCCTAAATAAAATGAAAACTCCGATTTTCACCTTTGTGAAAATATCAGTGTCATATAAATACAATGCAATTCCAATCCTGATCCCAGAAGCATTCTTTAAAGAGCTGGAAAACTTTATCACCAATATTATATGAAAAGTAAAGAGACCCAGATTTTCCAAAGCACCACTAAAGAAGACAAAGTAGGAATATTCCTCTCTGTCAAAATCTCTTTGTAATGTCAAAACCTACTACACAGCTATAGTTGTCAAAACTTAGTACTGCAATACTGAGACACATAACGCAATGGAACAGAATAAAGAGCCCCAAATAAATCTTTGTACCTAATTTTTAGCAACACTTAAAAACATTAAATGAGAAAGAGAGAGTCTCTTCAATAAATGTTGCCGGCCACACTAGATCTCTGTTTACAGAAGAATAAATCAGGACCCAAACCTCACTTCCTATGCCAAAAAATAAACTCAAGGTGAATTTAAGACTTAAATTTAAACCCTAGAAATATTAAGATCATCCATCGGGAAAACGGGGAGGGGAGGATTAAGGACTATCATATTGGCATGGATCACTGGTGGTGTAGCGGTTACTCATTGGCCTCCTCACTGGGGCCTGCAGTTCAAACCCACCAGCCACTCTGTGAGAAAGGCAGGGTTTTTTACCTTTAAAGAACTGCAATCTGAGAAACCCACAAAAGCAGTCTACCCTGTCCTATAGCATTGCTATGCATTACAATCACCTTGATGGCAGTGAATTTCGTTTGGATTTTCCTCCAAAATACTTGGCATAAACACACTATCAAACATAATTGAGAAAAAAACACACACACACACACACAGCAGAAGAAAGCATATTTCATTAGGGCCTTCTAAAAATAAATATATGTGCATCGAAAGATTTTACCAAAAAAAGCAAAAATGAAACCAATAGACTGGGGGGAAATATTGGTAATGACATAGAGGCAAAGGGACTAATCTCTAAAATGTATACAAAATGTTAGTGCTTCAAGAAGAAAAGGATGAATAACTCAATTTAGAAAATGCATAGAGGAAAGGAATAGTTTACCAAAGCAGACGTTCAAGAAGGCAGCAAACAAATAACGAAATGATCACAGGCACCAGGCATCTGAGAGATGCAAAGCAAAACAGTGATGAGACACCACCTCATTTAGGAATTAATAGCAAAGTTCCTAAAATCAGAAAATAGCAAATGCTGGAGTTTATGCAGAGAGACCCTTACACACTGCTGGTGGGACTGTCAATCAGTGTGACTATTATGGATTGCAATATGGGGCTTCCTCAAACTGCTTGGAACAGAAGTACCAAATGACCCAAAAGTAGACCCAATAATGGTAAAGATTATACAGAAATAAAGAATATAGCATGAGCAGATGCATGCACATTCATGTTCATCCCAACATTATTCACAGTAGCAAAAAGATGGAAAAACCTCAATGCCCATCAGTGAAAGAATAGAGAAATAAAGTTTGGTACGAATGCTACACATCTTTTAAAAAAATAATGATGAAACTGTGAACATGTCATAACACAAATGGACTTAGAGGACATTATTCTGAATGAAGTTAGTCAAACACAAAAGGACAAATATTGTACAAACCCACTGTTATTTTTTAAAGGTTTTCATACCAAAAAATAAACATACTTTGATGATACCAGGTTGGGAGGTAAAGAATGGAAAGGGGAAGCATTAAGCTAGGTGGCACATGGTATTAAATTTGATGAAGAGGAAAATAGTACATTGCAAAACAGACAAAACAAAACTCACTGCCATCTATCATGGCTCTCAGATCCACCACTGTGGGCTTTTGAGACTAATTGTTTATGGGAGTAGAAAGACCAGTGTTTCTCTTCTGGAGCTGTTGATGGGTTTGAACTGGTAACCATGTGAATCACAGTCCCGCAAAAAATCACTACATCACCAGGGCTCAAAAGGGAAATTGGGGGGGGGGGGAGGGGAGAAATAAAGTGAGATGGAGGCAGTCTAGGCAAGTCCATGGGAGGTTTGATAAGTAGGTGAATCCCAAATGATGATCTGATATGTAAACCTTCACCTAATTCATAATAAAATTTGGGGAGGGTAAAATTAATGATTAAAAATAAGTTCTAATAATAGCACAGATGCCTCTTTTGTCACTGTAAAGATATCAGATCTTTTGATTTTGAAGCATTATTCTTCATATATAGTCATTTTAGTATGCATTTTTTAGAGTGAATGAATGGGATTTTTAAATCATTCTTAACATTTTTAGTCTGAATTTTGGCATGTGTCATTATATCTTCAAAGCCATAGAATATTCAATAGTTAACATAAAGATATTCGTTAATGAAATAATTTATTGTTATACTAAAAAGTAGAAAAAGAATCAGTTGTTTATAAATAGAAAGTAGAACCTTGTGCATGAGTAGTCTCAGAAGAAACTTACAGTAATTCTTTCAGTGTACTCAATCATATATAATTAATTTGAATCCAATACAATTCTGGAATAACAATAATCTGTTAGTTTTTTTTACATAAGAGCATTGGAAACCTTGGTTTACTCCAATGAGATCTTTTAAAAAGATCATGGTATTTTTTGCGAATTAAAGGGGGTATCATGGTGGCACACCAGGCTGCTCTCTGCATCTTCAGCAGTTGGAAACCACCAACAGCCCCGCGGGAGAAAGACTGGGGCTTACCACCCCCATAAACAGTTATGGTCTCAGAAACTGGCAGGCGGTCACTTGAGGGCAGTGAATGTGGTGTTTGTTTGTTTTTTGTTTGTTTGTTTTTCTTATATCAAGGGGACCTGATGGGGTAGTGCTTATGAGTTGGGCTGCAATCCCCGAGGTCTCCATCTGATCTTGGGGAGGAAGATGGGGTTTTCTACTCGCATGAACTATTTTACTGTCTAGGAAACTCACAGGGGCAGTTCTACCCTGTCCTGCAGGGTCGCTGTGAGTCAGCACCCACTCGATGGAAGGGCGTTTAGTTTTCAGTTTCATAAATCTGACATAGTTCCGTTTTGTTAAAATACTTGGCTCACATACTTTCGGCAGGTCAGTAAAGTAAAAGATTAGCTCTACACAGCAAAGCCTAATGAGACCATGACGCGATACTATTTTCATTTGATCTGTCAGCTGCCCATCAGGGTGGAGCAGGTACTTTTGTGGGATGAATGTTGGGTTTGGGCTATGATTTCACCTGAAAAGATGTTTTTAATCTGTATGTCTTGGAAGGGCTATACTGGGTGTGTGGCCCACTGGAGTGAAGGAATTGGGACTAGTGCTGTGGTTTGGACTGGAGATGACAAGGAAAAGGTAAAAAAGATGAACTGTTCTGGAATATAGATCCACTGCAGCCCTGAGAGTTCCCTTAGTGGCTCTCGGGTGGGGCTGGTCAGATCTACTGTCATCACTGGATGCCATCACGGGTCTTCTACGCATCTGATGGTCTATGTAGTATCAAGGGTCATTCTGGAAAAATGACAGTTTTGAACTATTAATTTTCTAACAGAGACTAAATATCACTCTTTTCCTTTTTCTTTTGCTGCTGAGGGTCTGGAAAGGATGATTTCAGGGGGGCCTGTCCACGTGAGTTTGAGGGTTTTCTTTTTTGTGTGTTTGGAAATGTTTTACTAGGACCTGATCTCTAGGCATTCGCGTGTATGGTGGATTTATTGTAGGTTCTGGGAGGGTTTGGTTGGCTGGATTCCACAGCAGGTTGTGACCTGTTTGTAACATAAGGTTGACTAAAGTAATAAGTAGACACACGTGACACTGGGTCTGCGCTGTAAAAATGGCCACGGGTCTTCCATACATTAATTCAAATGCGATCATCATTAAAGCTTTTCCAGGGATGGCTCTGGTAGTTTAGTGAGTTGGGTCACCATACGAAACCACCAGCAGGACTGAGGGAGAAAGACTGGTCTTTCTGCAGTTATAGTCTCGAAACTCACAGGGCGTCGCTATGGGTCAGAATCCATAGAGAGATCCAAGAGAGCTTACATCCGGAGTAAGGGGAAGCTTTAACTCAGAATCCGAAATGCATGGGGGTGTTTCTTCCCTGTCCCATGGGGTTTCCTTGAGTCCACATGGACTTGATGAAAATGAGATGAGATGAGGAGGTTTTTTGGTGTGTGTGTGTGTGTGTGTGTGTGTGTGTGTGTGTGTGTGTGTTTTAAAGTAATTCACTGGTTTAATCAGAATGTTTTTCACTCTTTCTATGAGGGAGGTTTGCATTGACTCTTGAGTGGCTCAACCTAACCTGGAGTCTCAGTTTAATTTTTATTTCTAAACACAAAAAGGGAAGGGACGCCCATCAATTCCAGATGCCTGGGACCAGTCCGTGCACATGGACTTCACAGAAAGAGAGGAAAGATTCAGAGTATAGGAATACATTAAAGCACCCTGCCAATGCCTATTGCTTCCTGCATAGTAAGGACCCAAAGAAGGTTCCGGATGCCTGTGCTTGATCAAACTGAAGGCAAGCACCAGGCCTCACGTTGGGTACCAAATGTTAGAATATATGAAGTAGATAGAGAGATCCAACAGCAGGAGACAATTTTATTGGAGGAAACCTGACTGGGGACTCTGACCTGAGTCAAAAGAGGTCCTCTCTGTAAAGATGAGCAATGTTCTATAAATCAAGTAGGTATATTTATGAGTGGGGACATGTGATTTGGTAACTCTGGGAATCAAGGTCATCTGCAAGTGGGTGGGAGAATACTGACCAAGGTGTTTCTTCAGGCAGTGTCCTTTCTGCCTGCAAGGAATAACTAACAACAGGGTTTTCTGTGAGTCATTCTTCTTTGAGGTTGTTACGTCATCATCCATCCCTAGTGTCTCAGTCTTTTTAATATAATCCAGCCTCTCTGATTCTTTGCTCAACATAGAAATCAAGTAAGTGTGGAGCAGAGATACAACCCTGACTCACACTTCTCCTGATTTTAAACAGTACAATAGCCCCATTGTCTCTTGATTCATGTACAACTTCCCATTCTTCTCAAAGCTATCCATAGTTTGTTTATATCCACACAGTCAAATATTTGGCAGAGTCAATAAAGCACAAGTAAAATTTTTCTGGTGTTCTGCGCTTCCAACCAAGTTCACATCAGCAGTGATATTCTTGTTCGATATCATTTTCTGAAGGTTGCCTGAACCTCTGGGAGCTCCTTGTCAATCTACTAGTGCAACTGTTGTTAGATGATCTTTAGCAAAATTCTAATTGCACATAATATCTATGACATTGTTCTATCATTTAGCACTCTGTTGGGTTACCTTCTTTGGAATGGACACAAATATCAATCTCCTCCAGCCAAGTAGTTGTTTCCAGATTTCCTGGCAGAGACAAGTAAGTGCTTCCAGTGCTTGGTCAGCTTACTAAACATTTCAGAACCAGTAGCTCTTGCTCGGCATAGAGACTGACTGCGGCCCACTGGGTTGGAGGTTCAAATCCAGCAGCAAGGCTGGACCTCCTACTTCCACCACCAGAGGGCAATGGTACCCCCAAAACCCAAAAACAAAACAAAAAAAAGAGATTGAATAAGTCTGAGGAAAGGATACAACTCAAATGCACACTTTTCCTGGTTGTAAGCCATGAAATATTCCCTTGTTCTACTCATTGACTTTGACCCATGTGCAAGGTCTTTGGGAGCCCAAGTAAGTGTTACGGAATACTCATTCTTCTCAAGACTATTGATAATTTGTTATGATTCACAATTGAATGCCTTGGCAGAGTAAAAAAAAAAAACACAAGTGAACATCTTTCTGCTATTCTCTGTTGTCAGCAAAATCCGTCGAACTTCAGCAGTGATATCTTTTGTCCATGTCCTGTTCTGAATGGACTCTGAATCTCTGGCTTCTCCCTGTCAACAAAACTTCTGCAATCCTTTTTGAACAATCTTCTGCACAGTGTTATTTGTAAGACATTATAATGACATTGTTTTATAATTTGAGCATTTTTTGGAGTCACCTTGCTTTGGAGTGGTCACAGATATGGATGTCTTCTCGTCAGTTGGCTAAGCAGCTGGCATAGAAGAATAGGTACTTCCAGAGCTTTGTCAGTTTGCTGAAACAATTCATTGGTATTCCATTAATTCCTGGAGACTTGGTTCTGGCTAATGCTTCCAATGCAGCTTGAACTTCTTTAAGTACCATTGGTTCTTCCTTAAATGCTACTTTTGTAATGGTCAAATGTCAAACTGGTTCTTTTTTTTATAGTGGATCTCTGTATTCTTCCTAGCTTCTTTTGATGATCCCTGAATATTTTGTCCACAGAGTCTTTCAGTATTACAACTTTTGGCTTGAATTTATTCCTTAGTTCTTTCTGTTCAAGATATGAGCATGTTCTTTCTTTTCAGTATTTTAGGTCTCTATACATTTCATTATAATGTTTGAGTTTGTCTTCTTGAATTACCCTCTGAAATTTCTGCTCAGATCGTTGACATTTGCCTTAACTACTTGAAGAGCAAGTTTCAGAGTTCCCATCAATCCATTCTTTTTTCTTTTTAATGACCTTTTGCTTTCATCATAGAAGATGCTCTTGATATCATCTCACAGCTCATAATGTCTCAAATCTGCTCTTCAGATGTTTTCGAAATGCAGTTGACTTGTTCTAAGGTCATATTTTGGCTCTTGTGGACTTGTTTTAATTTTATTCCACTTCAATCTGAACTTGCATATGAAGGACTGATGGAATGGAAGAAATGGAAATGTGCAAAGACCTAAAAAATTGAAAAGAAAGATGGTTATATCTTGAGCTGAAAGAACTAAGGAGTAAATTCAAGTCAGAAGTTGTAATACTGAAAGACTCTATGGAAAAAATATTCAGGGATCATCAGAAGAAGCTGAAAGAATACAGAGTCACTATAAACAAAAGAACTAGTTTGACATTCGACCATTATAAGAAGTACCATAGCAGGCCATGCCTTACTTTTAACTACTGGTGTCGAGCTCTTCGCCATCTCTTCCCTGAGATATAGTCCATTTGATTTCTGTATATTACATATGGAGAATTTCATGTGCTTAGCCACCACTTGTGGTTTTGCAAAAAGGCATTTTCTATGAACAAATTATTGGCCTTCCAAAGCACTTTCATGAGATCTCCAGCTTTGTTTCTGTATTTTCCAATGAATATCCGTTCAGCTTTGCTTCCAACTTTTGCCGTCCAATTGCTAATAATTACTGATGCATTTTGAGTGCATGTTTTAACAATTATAGACGGAAGACATTGATCTAATTCTTCAGTTTTTGCATCATTATTTTTAAGGGTTAGTGGAAAAACTTGAATAATACTTATATTTTTGGATCTCATTGTATTTGTGTTATATTATCAAAGTAAGCTTTGGACTTCAAGCTAGATCTTGAAATATTCTGTTTGACAATGAATGCAACACCATTGGTCTTGAATATACCGTTCTAGGCAGAGGAAACCATGATTTTCAGATGCAAAATAGCCAATGCCAGTCCATTTCAGCTCACTAATACTGAGAATATAGATTTTTTTATGCATTCCATTTACGTTGAAAGCTTCCAAATTTCCTAAATTTGTGCTTTATACGTTCAAAGTTGTGATTATTAAGTGATGCTTGCAGCTGTTTCTTCTCATTTTGATTCAGGCCCCATCAGCCAAGGAAAGCCCCAATCGCTGTACTCTAGCCATACCATTTTGGTCGGCTCTACTTTGACAAGGCTGCTCTTCCTCAGTCACTTTTTCAGTGTTTTCTGGCCAGAGGGAGGGGCCCCATCTTCTGGTAATCTCTGACAATGTGCTGCTTCTATTCATGAATTTTTCAGTTTCTGACAATGTCTTGATGTCATCCACAAGGTTTTCATGGCCGACTATTCAGAAATGGACAGCCTTCAGAGGGTGTTCTTAGTCTGGAAGCTTTCCTGAAACCTGTTTATTTTGGGTGACCCTTCTTGTATCTGAAATACCAGGGTCATGGCTTCTAGCTTCACAGCAACACCCAAGGCACCACATTAGGACAAACTGATGCACAAGTGGTGGGGCTGTAGGTTGGACACACATATCTTTTTTCAGTTTACTTTTAACAAATAATTTGTTGTGAGAATGATTTCATGCTCAGTGTTTCTGTGCAGACTATATTATTAAATGAGCAAGCAACATTGCATTGCTTTCTTGAATGGGATACCAAGTCATTTTCTTAGGAGAGAGAATTACAGAAATGACAGGTTACATCCTCAATGGAGTAATTATATTCAAAATGCAGCTTTACCCTCAAACCTTAGCATAGCCATCATCTCATGTATGGAGTTCTAAGTGTATGTGACATTTTCTTACTCAACAAAAATGTCTGACAGTTTTTTGTTTGGTTATTTGTTTCTACTAACTCTTTATTCCTTGACAATGCATATTTTTGTAAGAATTAGTAGCCCTAACAACATGCTAAATAACTTTATGATAAATTATTGTCTACTGGGAAATATGCATCAGACATAGAAAGACCCTTGTGTTATGAAATGTAATCATCAACCTGTGACATAAGAATACTTAGCACTTCCATTTGATGCTTGCCTAAAATCTATCTAAGTAATGTAATTACTATTACCAAATGTTAAATTTTGAATTGTGGTGCTTGCACAGACTAGTGGAAGTACCATGGTCTACCAAAATAATAAAGAAATCTGCTCTTGAAAAAGCTAGGGACAGATGTCATCCTCATTTTAAAAGAGAGATGATGCAATTTCATCTCACATATTTTGGACATATTATCAGGAAAGAGCAGTCTTTGGAAAAGGACACCATGCTTGGCAAAGTAGAGGAAGGCAAAAAAGAAAAACACCCTTCCCGTGAGGGATTTATACAGCGCTGCAACAATGGGCCCATCATAAACACTGTGAGTATGGCACCAAACTGGATGGTGTTTAGTTCTGTTGTCCAAAGAGCTGCTATCCACATAGTGCTATGAATCTCTATGAGACAGAACTGATTCCAAAACCCCTAATAAATAGCAACCATATCAAAATTCAAGATGAAAACCAGATATTTCCAATTATCAAATCCATACACAGAACTAATACTTTTTCAAAGACTGCAATTTAAAATGTATTTTTCTGTTAGGCAGGGCACTAATATTAAGATAGAGGTAAAATTTTGATCCACTTACTTTTAGTATCAATTGTATTTTACCACAATCATGCCTTGCAACAAACAACCACAAAATCTAGAAGCATAAACAAAAAATGTTTATTTAGTGAGAGGTCTGTGAGCCAGCTGGCAGTTTCTCTGGTCTCAGCTGGCCTTGCTTATGTGTCTACAGTTAGTTCTTGGGTCAGCTGTGGGTCAGGTTTATTGATCTTGGCTGGATTGTCTAGGAGTCTGGGGCCTCATCTGTGACCACTGGACTGATTTGGCTCCACTCCACATGGCCTCTCATCCTCCAGCATTCTAGCTCAAGGTTTTTGCTATGGCAGTCATTGGGTTTTAAAAGAAAAAGTAGACATGTGTGGTATGCTCTACGGTTCATGCTTAGTCCTGGTCCTCCATCATTTCTGACACATGTTACTTGCCAAATTGAGACATAGAGGAATCATAGGGAATCACTTTAAGTCATATTGTCCAGCTCTGATTCCAGGGATGGGAAATAGACTCCTTGTCATAACAGACAGTGTTTCAAAAGCCCAAGGAAGGAATACATGGAGTTAAGGGAAATTGGGGCCATTTTTGCAATTAATATATTTACACTTAATCTACTAAAAGTCCTGTTTGTGTATTTTGCACTCTGGATACCAGTCACACAATGTTGGAAGCAATTGTGTCTCAAAATATCCCCATGTCTTTCTGAAAAAAGACTATATGTTTGGTATTCTATAGTCCTGTGTGGTTGAACTTCCTTGCTGCCACTCCCATCTCAAACTGAGTTCAGAAGCTCTCAGACAATGTGGGGAGCAAGCAGATAGAGTGTGGTCTCCTCGCAAGGACCCAGTACAGCCATATGAACCTGGAGCTTCATCCCAATTTGTATTTTCTTCCTTACTGCCACTCTTTTTACCCAGCTTGAATCAATCATTTTCTGTCATAGTCATTGGTTCCTAGGAAAATTTTAACGTGTTTTCCTCCCTTTGGTAGAGAACCTCTGTGCCAATACTTTAATATCTTTCTTTGGAATCCCTTAGTGATACTTTGCTTAGGACCAAGTGGAGTATGGTCTTTCTTGAAGTGCCTTCTGTGTCGTGTGGATTTGTTACATTTTCATCTGCCTCCTCACCCCTCCATTAGATTCTGATCAGCATCACATGACTCTATATTTTTAATATATCTGCTGTGATTTTTATAATTAACAATATCTGGAACCAGTGTTACCTATATTCCTCCTCAAGCATGGGCAATTTCGAGTGTCCTGCAGGTGATCAGTTCCATGTTAAATCAACCAAGTATAATGTGCAGATAGCAATACCAAATCAAATGCCTGCCAGCCCTGTCTTATAAAATATTTAAACCTGATGTCATATCAAAGCAATGATCTTTTTGGTGGCATCACTGTCCTCTGGTGGTCGCGGAAGCTACCCAGCCTTGCTCCTGGAGAGCCACTGCTGGATTTGAACTGCCAAGCCTGTGGGTCACAGTCCCACACTCAACCACTTACGCCACCGGGTCTCAGCCCCAAAACAATGATTTTTATCTCCATCACCCAGCACCTAATGCCCTATTGGAGTACAAAAGAAAGTGAAGCACATGCATACTTGTGCTTATTAATTTGTAGTGAGCAGTTTCATGAGATGTCTTATTTATGATTACACATAAAAATCACATGGAAATCTATTAGTCACCTGGAGCATTGTTACAAAGTAGATTCTGACACAGTACTGTTGGTCTTTTTGAGAAATATCATCCCCTAGTCACCCCATTAGGTGCCTGTCCCTGGTCATTTTATCAATTCTATTTGAGTCATCCCTTCTGGTGCAGGGGTATTTGTTCAGTGTTCTGAATATAATCCTGGAAGATCACAAGCACATCGGCATGCTAACAGCTCTGAAAAGTCCCATAGCAAAGTCATCTGGTTAATTTTATTTCAACCAGCATCTCTCAAATACATTTGAATGCTAATCTGTCTTTCAAGAAACAGTTTTGAATATTCTGAAAAGTTCTACTCTAAATAGAGGCAAGAGACGGTATGGCACTCTTATTTTGTGGATGCTTTAAAATTCCAGAAATTTCAGGCATTGTAGGATTGAACCTGTAGTCGCAACTGTTGCAATGTTATTTCTCTTACTTTCTGTATTAATCCTGTATTAGAACACAGCCCAGGGAATGATGGTTCCATGTAGAATTCTTAGTTTCCAGGGAACAGATCAGAGTTCAATTCCCAACCAATTTACTTCCTGCAAAGCTACTACTGTTTGTCAGCAGGTTTGTGTGTTGCTACGCTGATGAACAGGTTTCCTTGGTACCTCCAGAAGAAGATGAACTAAAGAGAAAGATCTGGTAATCTGCCCATGAAAATCCACCTGCAAAAACCTTACAGGTCACAGTGGTTTCATCCACAAGTCACAGAGATAGCAGCTTTCCTCCCTGCAATGCTTTAGCTTGCCACGACGTGGGGGCTTTCTCTACAGCAGTGAACAACCACAACGTGATCAAGCCGTGAGTGTGCTTGGCTGCTAAGAGAAAGAATTGTGGTTCCAGCACACTAAGAAAACAGTCCTGGTGATCAACTTCTGATAAATCAGCCAAAGAGATTCCCACAGAGCACATTTCTACTCTGACACATGGGGGATGCCATGTGCTAGAATCAACTACGTGACGAATGGCTTATAATAAAGTTAGTGATTAGATTTCACTATGCTGGAGAAAGTCAAAAACTCCTAAAACATCGCAGGAAAAAAAATCTCACCCAGTGTGCCTTCAAATAAAAAGGAAAGTCTCCAAACAGACTTTCCCCTTGAAGGAAAAATCCACACCTGGTTAAAAACCTGTGACACGTCAGGAAATATATTCAAGAAAGATGACTTGAACCACTTCTGTTTTAGATCTGTAAAAGGCTGAAAAGTCTGTACTCTCCTCTGTCCTTCAAAGCACAAACAGCTTATCAAATAGGAGTCATCCCAGTGGTACCAAGCGAGCCTATATGAGGGCCACACCCTCTAGCCCCAGACCTTGGCTCCCTGTTTCCATTCTTCCAGGCGTTTGTCTTGAGAAGCAACCCCATTTCAAGGCATGTTTGCCATCATTCGACAACAACCCTAAATCTGCCAGGGAAGCAGTGCCACAAGTGAGATCATCTACACTAAATAAGAGTGGACTCCTCCACTTCAGCTTCCTGTAGTCAGTCTGTTATGTGTTAAAATTACTAAACTCTGCAGGCCACCCGACTATGAATCATCAAACCCTCTCCACTCAAGAACGGACTGGTGTGGATTGTCTTATTTGCAATCCTCAATCCCTTCGAAAATGCTCTTCTTCAACCCCACCTCTAGACCACGCTGTTAATAGGTCTTCAAGATGACACTTGTGTTTCTGATCAGTCCCTCTTCAAATCTTCCCCTACCACTCAACCACCAGGTGTCATTTGTTTCATTATATTTCCCTGAGACAGAATACCGAGGACCAAGTATTCTGTGTTTATGAAAAGGGCCTCCTTTTATAAAGAAAAATTTTTTGTTGTTGTTTTTGGTTTTGGGGTTTTTTTTGGCATCATTGCCCTCTGGTGGTGGGAGTAGGAGGCCCAGCCTTTGCTCCTGTGGAGCTGGAATTGAACCTCCATCCCAGTGGGGCGCAGTTCAGCGCACAACCACTCCACCACTGGGCCTCACCCCTATAAAGAAAGTTTTTCAAAGATTTTATATCTTTCGATTTTCTCAGTTCTACTCACCTCACGGGATTTTTAAAGAATATCAATTTGGGCTGAGCACCGGTGGCGTAGTGGTTGTGCACAGGACTGCGGCCTATTGGGATGGAGGTTCAATTCCAGCAGTGGCTCCAAAGGAGCAAAGTCTGGGTCTCCATACTCCCACCACGAGAGGGCAGTGATGCCCACCCCCCAAAAAAACAAAACCAAAACAAAACAAGAATATCAATTTTATTGAAGAAAACCCATTTTTAACTCTGTGAGTGTAAGTGAGGCAAGCATTGTCCCCAGAGGTCAGTGTGAGTGACTGAGGGAGTGTGAGGAAGAAGCAGAGACAGGAAGACATGGGAATGTTGGGTTTCTCCAACTTCATTCACTGGGAAAAGAGAAAGCCACTGCTTTCTTTCCAGTGGTTTGGAAGGCACATGGAAAAGTATCCACTGCTATGCAGGAATCCCTGTCCTGTGGGAAAATGCATACTGTTTGGTTAGGACCTCACACTAGTAGAAACTCCAGGGGGGAAGCAGAGAATCTTGCTTGGTGACTTGACACCTGCATCTGTGTGTTTCACTTTCCTCATCTACACTGTCAGGGAACTGTTTGTGAAGATCAAAGGCTGCATTTTATACTGTTATTTATTCTTATCTGAAGCCACCTCACAAAATACATGACCCCAAATCTCCTTCCACCCCTTTTCCCATCCCTTTCTCTTTCTCCTCAGTTCCTCTCCCTCCTTCTCCCTTCCTTCATTTCTTCATGCTCCCTTTCTGTCCCCCTCTCCTCTCTAGATTCGATCAGATAACTTTTCCCCCTAAAGAAGCTACCCAGGGGACATGGCTTTCTGGGAATCGGACACCATCTCCCACGTACCTATTTCTGCTGTGCTAGTCATACAGTCCACTTCAATTCTGATTTTTGAGTTAAAAATCGAAGTACAGAAACCCACTGTCTGGGGAGGAAAAGATGTCCAGTTTGCTTGCTGAGGAGAAGCCACTTCCGTGGCTGTGCTCTCCTCTCCTTTAGATGGCACCATTTTCCTGCAGTCATGCCACACGTGCTCAGTCCTCCAACGGTAATTAGTATTCATTGTGCAAAAGTAAGAAAATTCCTTCATTATGCTGGTGCCCAGTGGCAATCTGATAATTAAGGCCGTGCATCAGCATTTCCATTATAAGCCCCATTTCTCACATCAGGTTGTGGCTCAGCAATAAAAACTTGATAGCAAGGTCTCCACCTTAGGACATTTTGAAATAAACATTGCATTTAGCTTTTAGAGGGTCTGACTTTTTCCTAATTATAAAGGTCAAGCCTAGACCAGGAATAATCTTTCCTCCAAGTGACCAGAAAGGAATTAGGACTTTGGTTGAGATTTCAGCCAAGTATTGGTTTGCATTTAAATAAAAGGCAAAATGTGGCAGGCATTTCAATAGAAAACTGACATAGAAATGGAAAATATTTTCAGGTTTGAGTTTTCTTAAGTATAGGTATAGGAATGTGTCTATTTCTCTCTCTCTCCCCTCGTTATAGCTAAGCCTCCCACAGTAGGTTCAAGCAACCTTCACAGACAATTAGCAAAAACTTTATCTGAATTTAAATGGAAAAGTTAAATAATCACTGTATCTTCTTTTGCCTTAAAAAATCATTTTAGGGCTGAGCCCCAGTGGCGTAAGTGGTTGACAGTTCAAATCCAGCGGTGGCTCTCCGAAGCAGTACTGGGTAGCCCCCACAACCACCAGAGGGCAGTGATGTGCCCCCCCAAAATCATTTTATTGGGGCCTCATACAACTTCTATCACAGTCCATACATACATTCATTGTATGTCAAGCACATGTGTACATTTGTTGCCCTCATCATTCTCAAAGCATTTGCTTTCTACTTAAGCCCTTGGTATCAGGTCTCATTTTCCCCCCTCCCTTCCCACTCTCCATCTCACATGAACCTTGATAACTTATCAATTATTATTGTTTTGTCATATCTTACACTGTCTGATGTCTCCCTTCACCCACTTCTCTGATGCCCGTCCCCCAGGGAAGAGGTTCTATGTAGATACTTTGAAGGGATCATTTGTCCTGGATTCCTTGGTCTAGCCAGATTTGTAAGGTAGAATTGGGATCATGATTGTGTGGGAGAGGAAGCATTTAAAAACTAGAAGAAAGTTGCATGTTTCATCATTGCTATATTGCATCCTGAATGGCTTGTCTCCTCCCTTGTCCCTTACCTACAGATGGACTTTGGGGCCCCAATCTATACTCCCTCTCATTTGCAATGATATAATTTTTAATTCTTTGATGTATGATATCTGATCCTATCGACACCTCATGGTCACACAGACTGGTGTGCTTCTTCCATGTGGGCTTTGCTGCTTCTCAGCTAGATGGCCTCCTGTTTATCTTCAAACCTTTAAGACCCCAGACACTATATCATTTAATAACCGGGCACCATCAGTTTTACTCCCACCTTTGCTTATGCACCCAATTGTCTTGGGAAAGTGACCATCATTGAATGCTAGTTTAATGGAACAAAGTGTTTTTACATTGAGGCAGTACTTAGGTGGAGGCCCAATGTCCATCTGCTGTCTTAATATTAAACCAACAACTGTATGCACATGGACCTATTTCCCCATCATCATATATAAATATATTTACCAATTTGCATGCCTGTATTTAGACCTCTATAAATGCCCTTTGCCTTCTGCATTAGTCTGAATAGACTAAAGAAACAAATTCATAAGCATGCATATGAATACAAGGGAGAGATCTGTATATAAGAGCACCTGTACATTAAGAAACATCTCGATGGAAAGCAAATGCTATGATAATAATGAGAGCAGTGGATGTACAGATGTGCTAGACACACAATGGACCTATGTATGGATTGTGATAAGAGTTGTATGAGCTGTCAATAAAAGGATTTAATAAAAATATATATCACTATAAATGAGAGGGGGTACAGATTGGGGACCCAAAGCCTATCAATAGGTGAAGTGACATCCTCTTACAGAGGAGTTGCTGGGAGGAGATGGGCCAGTCAAGGTACAGTGTAGCAACAATGAAATATGTTCTCAAATGCTTCCTCCCACCCACTCTTACGATCCAATTCTACCTTACAAATCCAACTAGGCCAGGATATGTACCCTGGAGCTGGAAACTTGGGGAATTTAGGATGGATGATTCCTTCAGAACCAATGGTTGGAGTGGTGTTACCAGGAAGGTGGAGGGATGGTGAAATGGAAAGGGGGAGCCAATTTCAGGGATCTACATATAACCTTCTCTCTGGGGTATAGACAACATGGAAGTGAGTGAAGGGACACGTTGGATGTGTACGATATGAAAACTAATAGCAATTTGTAAATTATTAAGGATTCATGGAGGAGGGGAGTGGGAAGGGAAGGGAAATATGGGGAGTTGATCCTGGGGGCCTAAGTGGAGAGAGAATGTTTTAAGAGTGATGATGGCAAGAACTGTGCAAATGTGGTCTGCATACAATTGATGTACTGATTGTGATGGGAGTTGTATGAGCCCCTAATAAAATTATTTATAAAAAAAAAAGAAAAAATTTTAAAAGAGAAATCATCCCAACCCAGGTCAGTCGAAGGTCATAAGTCTGATATTAGCCCATATGCCTGATACCAATCTATAAGTCCTCTTCAGATTCATGAAGCACATGCAATGACACAAGGACAATCACAGGTGCAGAGTCTTGTATATCTGGTGGCAGTAGCAGCATCTCAGGGCTGGCAGGGGTTTCCCCATGGATCCTCCAGTTTCCAGTGCTCAGTGTCTGTCAGCATGCTGCCATATGTCTTGTCAGCTGCAATGTTCCCCAGGGAGTGAGACTTGCATCTTGTCAGGAGAGAGTCTTCAAGGGGTTATGGAGTGAGTCTCTCACCTCCAAGAGGGAAATGCAGCCATATTTCCCAGAATTCTGTGGAAAAAGCCATGCCTACACAGAGGTCTCATTGGCTATCTCCAGATTGGCAGACTAGACTCCACCCTTACATTCTTAATCCTCAAATTGGCACCAGATTAGGTGACTGCCACACCTCTTATCTCTTCCTCTCTTTCCTTTAACTTTCTTTTGTCCCACTATCGTGTTCAGCCTTCATTTCAATAATTTTGATAGGTAGATAGCATAGAGAAAAGGGTGTCCATTGCACATGCTCAGAAGTTTGAACTATCAGTCAGGAAAGGATAGTACACTGTGCATGCCCATAGGTCCAGGCTACAAACTAGAAATGCTGCACATGGATTGGCTCACCAAGGCCAGGTGAATACACTTCAGCCAATGGAGTGGACCACAGCCGTCAGTCACACCTCCCTGCCAAAAATACTGAAAAGGGAGGAACCTGGAGCTGAGGAGGTCTTTTTTTGAGCAATTTCCTGGCAGGGAACTTCCTGGCAGGTGGTGACAACCTGAAACTTCTTTCATAAAACTCGTTTGGATTGGGCTGAGGCCCGGTGGCATAGTTGTTGTGCGTGGGACTGCGGCCCACTGGGTTGGAGGTTCAAATCCAGCAGCAAGGCTTGGTCTCCTCCTCCCACCATCAGAGAGCAGTGAGGTCCCCAAAACCAAAAAAAAACAAAACAAAACAAAAAACACTCGTTTGGATCACAAACTGGGCATTGGCGTGAATTCTTTCTCGCTCCGCTGAGCCAAGGAGCAAGATATATATCTCCTCTCAAGAAATCTAACATTTTCTCACGGGTACATTGCTCTTGATCAATCCTTACCGGGTCTCTCACACCCTTCTTGCCATTGATTTTGGATCACTTGTTCCCTTTTGCCTTTTTTTTTTTAGCATAAACTTGATAATTGTGTTTGTACATTTCTCATCTATTCAGCCATTCAAGCAGTATGAGAGTTTAAATTCTAAAGCACTTAGGCTATAGTATACAATGAGAGTTGGAACTCCATTTTTAGTCTTCACATAAATTCTTCCTTCATTGGTGTTCTTTCTGACCACTACCTAATAATGGGGCAGCTTCTTCTCCCTCAGACAGTGTAGTTGAAAATAGATTATGACTTCCCAGGGCAGGTCTGGGGTATGCAGGCTTACATATGCCTGATACCTATATGTTTGGGTTCATGACTTATACTCTGACCATCAAGTAATCAGGAAGTTGAAGTGTCTCAGAACCAATTTTATACTTTTTTCTCATCTGCAATTGAATAAATATCCCAATCATAGTCCTTTTCTCTCTTCTACCGTCCTATCGAACACAATGGTGAATTTTCTGCAGCTACTCGTTATATTGTAGTAATCTTCTTTGTTTTCTATCATCTATAATTAGCCACGTGGCCACGAATCCTTTGGACATCATTATGGCCTCATGTTGACAATTTCTTTCATGTAGAGAAATTGTCCTGGTCATATGTTTTTCTTGTTTGGGCTTAATAAAATATATTTAAATTTGGGTTCTTTCCTCCAACAACACTATTACAGAGACAGTGAATTATTTAATATGGCTCCTTCTAGCCAAAGCTTCTAAGTCTCAGCAAAATTCCTTTCTCTGTGTCTGTCTGTGAGTCACTGCGAAAGGGATTCCCTGGAGTGGTTTCCTGCTGTGCGTATAATGAGCCCTCGGAGAGGCAGGAGGAGGCATCTCATTACTAGGAAGATCCAGGAGTGGAGTTGGTCCTCTGAACTCAAGAGCCCTGCACAGTGAACCTCCTGGATCCAGAAGACATCTGCATCGGAGGAGAGGCAGCAGGACCAGGATGGAAAAGATTGATGGATTTTTCCAAGTCACAGAGCAAGTAGAGCAGAGTGCTTTTGTGAAAGAGGCTGACTTTAGAAGTGGGGCGTTCTGAGGAAAACGGACTTGCTGATCCCTGGAAGTGGAGCAGAGCGCATTTGGGTTGAGGCTTCCTGGAAGGGGGTGCCTCTGGGCCTTTACTTCAGGGAGCTGGGTTTGCTGGCCCATGGAGCTTAAGCCGAATATATTTGAGTTCAAGCTTATAGCAGAGAGGTATGCCCTTTGGGCATTTGTTAACAGATTTGACAGGACTTTGTAACCTCTCCTGATAAACAACTGAACACTGAACATTTCTCACTGGCATTATAACCTGTTCACTTCCTTCATACACGCTTCAATCATGAATTTTGTCTTTGAACTCTGTATAGCCATTGCAAATCTTAGAAACAAGAGAGACAAATATAGAATATTAATTAAGACTTTACAACAGAAAACAAAATATATATGTATATTCTTATAGAACATATTATACAAGACTGAGGTATTCATAAACCATCTCCATTTTCTTTCCTTTTTAAATCATTTTACTGGGGCTTATACAACTCTTATCACAGTCCATACATATATTCATTGTGTCAAGCACATTTGTATATTTGTCATCATCATTCTCAAAACATTTTCTTTCTTCTTGGGCTGCCTTTGGTATCAGCTCATTTTCCCCCTTCCTCCCTGTACACCCCACCTCATGAACCCTTGATAATTTATAAATTATCATTATTTTGTCCTGTCTTACACTATCAGATGTCTCCCTTCACCCATGTTTCTGTTGTCTGTCCCCCAAGGAGGGGGTTATATGTAGATCCTTGTGATTGGTTCCCCCTTTTTACTGCACCTTCTTCCCCTTACCCTCTTGCTACTGCTATTCTCATTATTGGTCTCATTATCTGTCCTGCATTCCCTGTGTTTCCAATTCTTCTCTGTGCCAGTGTACACCCTCTGATCTAGCCAGATTTGTAAGTTACAATTGGAATCATGATAGTGGAGTGGGGGAGGGGGAAGAAGCACTAAAGAGCTAGAGGAAAGTTGTATGTTTCATCGTTGCTACCCTGCACCCTGACTGGCTTATGTCCTCCTTGTGACCCTTCAGTAAGGGACTGTCCAGTTGTCTACAGATTGGCTTTGGGTCTCTGCTCTGCACTTCCCATTTATTCACAATGGTATGATTTTTTGTTCTTTGATGTATGATACCTGATTATATAGATACCTTGTGATCACACAGGTTGGTGGGCTTCTTCCGTGTGATTTTGTTATTTCTCAGATAGATGGTACTTGTTTATCTTCAAGCCTTTAAGACCCCAGATGCTATATCTTTTGATAGCTGTCCTCCATCAGCTTTCTTCACCACATTTGTTTATGCATCCACTTTGTTTCCAGTGATCATGTTGGAAAGGTGAGCATTGTGAAATGCCAGTTTAATAGAACCAAGTGTTCTTGCATTGAGGGTGTGGCGTTCATGTGCTTATGTTAATTTCATGATTGAGATGTACGGGTGGAGTCTAGCCTGTTAATCTGGAAAAAGCCATTGAGTAGCCAATGAGGCCTCTGTGAGGGCATGGGTTTCTCCTGAGACTTCTGGGAAATCTTGCGATATTTTCCTTGTAGAGATGAGAAGCTATCTCCCTAGTTGTTGGGAGTTAATCTCAGAGACAAGGAATTATGGACAAGACAAGATGATAGTGTCTGAGCTGCTGCAGGAGCCAGAGGAGAAGCCACACGGCCTTGCCCTAATGAAACCAGACCTCTGAAGCTGGAGAAGCTTTGAGGGGACCCTGCCACTGATGAGTTGTTTCTGCCATCACTGGATGCTGTTGATGGACCCTAAGCCCTGGAAGCGAGAAGCCATGAGGGGACTCCTGCCAACGCCACGACTCTGCACCCACTGGCCTGTGACTTCCTGAGTTGGAAGGAGATGTTGTAGACTGGTATTGGACATACGGGATAATATCGGACTTGTGACTTTGAACTGGACTGGGTTAGGATGCTGTGTTCCATTCCTTTTGATTATAAACCCTTTTCTTATATCTATATGCATGTCTATGAAATTTGTTCCTCTATTCTACCCAGACTAACACAGAGGGAGTACTTGAATAGATGCCCATTGTTCATCTGCTACCATAATACTAAACCTAAAAATACATGCACATAGATATATTTCCCCATCATCATATATAAATATATTCATATATGTACCTGCTTGTATTTAAATCTCTATAAATGCTCTTTGCCTCTTAGTTCTTTCCTCTATTTCCTTTCACTTTCTTCATTCAGTTTCCAGTAATTCCTCTTGTTTACATTGCCCTTGAGCAAGCCCTACCAGGCTGCTACCAGGCCTACTATATCCTCCTTGCCATCACTTTTGGATCATTTGTTGTTCCTTTGTCCCTGAGTTCGTTAACATCCACTTCCTCCTCTTCTCCACTCCCATGTCCCCAGGGAACTGTTGGTCCTTTGTTTCACCTCCAGATTATTTATCCTACTTAACTAATCTAAATAGACCTGCAAAGAAAATAATATGCACAAAAATCAAGACAGAGCAAAACAGAGCAACAATAGCAAACAGCAACAGTAAACAGATGACAAAAAGAGAAGCCTGTAAGTAGTCCAATGTTTTTGCCTGTTCCCTTGCATCGTATCCACCCATACATTATAATAAATTCATTGATATCAAGTCATTTTTTGACTTATAACAGCTAATAAGATAGAATAGAACTTCTCCTGTGGGCTCCCAAGGATGTACGATATCTCTACAACAGCAGAAATCTTCGTCTTTCTCCCGTGGAGCAGATGGTGGTCACAAACCATTGACATTGTGGTTAACAGTCCAATGCATTAACCATGATGCCACAAGATCTTGAGGTATTGGTGACTTAGTAATATCATTCTTGCCTTCCATGCAAGACAACTGGGTTTTGATGCTCACCAGGGTACCGCATATATATTCAACACTCATCCATCAATGGAGACCTGAAACTTTATATAGGGATGCTATGAGAATAGATTGTATGGCAATGGTTTGCTGTGGGGGGTTGGCCAGTAGTGACAAGACATAAAATCCCCCATAATTTCAGGGCAGATTACCTCAGAATTCAACAACTCTGTGTGCAGGAAACTTTTGCTTGCTTGTTTTCACAATAATAAGAGAGTAAGATGAGTCATTGACTGCAGTGAATCAAGCAAGATTTTGATGGCAGTCTTCTGCTAGCCCCGGGCCTGGTCCAAACCCACACAAACTGTTTTCTCTTTTCTCTCTTCCCCTATCCCTCTATCATTGGAAAATCAGTAGAACCAATGTGAAAGGGAGACAGAAAGAGCCACAAATTACAGTTTGTCCTGCTCCCCATGGTAATATCTGCTTTGTCTTATGGACTTTTCACAACTGAGTTATAAAAATCAGAGTAGTTACTTTTATATGACTGATACAACTATGACCAACAATTCACTTTTCTTTCCAAATTGGCCTCATGCAACAGTCCCTATTTCCCAACATTCAAGAAAGTTAGAATTTGAACTGCTAACTTAAGTGTAAGTCAATATGGTTCCCCTGTTTGCTCAAAATCTCCCAACGGCATAAAGGGGTAGAGTAGAGGTAGGGCTGCAGACTCAGAAGATTCCAGGAGAATTAAGGAATTAGTACACTATATGAAAATGAATCACTGGCTCTAAGGTGCTGGACTATGATAAATGTCTTGTCATCGAGGGAAGTCCATGAGATTAAAAAAAAATCTGACCAAGGGAGCACCTGAGCATTCTCCTGTTAGTCACCAAATCATGAAGGGGCAGATAATTGGAGATCTACTGATATTGTAGAGTTCCAGGGGCTACAGAATGGGAAGCACTCCCCCCCCCCAAGATGGCAGTGAAGACATTGAATCATACTTGAAAATTGTTATAGAATCATTAGTACTGAAGCCAATGTCTTTAACCTAACTTAATTGCTTACCTAAGTGCTACTAAAAATGGTTTGACATTAAAATTTGCAAACAATATACCCAATTTCACATTGGGAGAAGTCCTTGAGTGGTGAAACAGTGACTTGTGCAGCTACTAATCAAAAGATTGGTTGGCAATTGGAACCAACTTGGAAGTGCCTCAGAAGAAGATTCTGACAATTGCTTCTGAACTATCACATAGCCTTGACAATTGTAGGGAGCACAGTTCTACTCTGAACACATGCGGTTGCCCTAAATCAGAATCCAGTCAAGTTTAGCTAGTTTGGATTTTTTCTTTACCTTGAAGGAAAAGTCCCAAAGAGTAGTAATATAGTACATAAGGTTCTCTAAGTTGAAAATGCACTTGACTTGATTCTATGCCGGGCAAATTCCAACTTACCCTCATCGATCAATTCTGTCTCCCCACCTCTTCCAGCTGTCCTTTATACTATACTATAGCTTCTTCAGGACAAGATTTTATTTACCTTTAGATCTTCAGTGCCTTTGTATGAAGATGCTCCATGACTAGATATTGGATGGCAAATCGATTGATAATTACATGAAGGTTGGAGAGATCAAGCTCAATGCTTCCCCATACTGCTAC
This sequence comes from Nesogale talazaci, assembly GCA_004026705.1. Lineage (NCBI taxonomy): Eukaryota > Metazoa > Chordata > Mammalia > Afrosoricida > Tenrecidae > Nesogale > Nesogale talazaci. Next base: position 47,359 of record PVJH01008681.1, on the reverse strand, counting down.
TTTTGACTTAGTCATACACCATTGACTAAAAACTAGAATAATTTTAATTCTGGTTGCTACAGATACCATTGGTCTATTTCCACCTAATTAGAATAAAAGTCCCAGAAACCAAGATATATTCCAGCAAAAAATGCCTAAATATTATTTAGAGGAGCTCACCTCCCTGAAGATTTTTTTTCATCATTTGTCCTAGGATGCACACCAACCCCTGCTATTCTTGGAGTGAGATGACTTCTGATATATGGGAATAACATGTGGGTTAGAGGTTTGTTCAGTTGAAAATGAATTGGTAATATGTCTAACCTGCTGAATTATGAACTTCTGTCCAATAGCCCTGGGTCACCTGACAAGGCACAGGGAATATTTTACTGAGACAGATAGTTGCCTTTTAAAGTATTGGAGGAAACACAGGGAGATTGTAGAACTCAATTTATTGCCTATTCATGGGAGCTTTTTCCAAGCTGTGTTTTGGAATCAGAAAAAGTCCAACCTTCATTCTTTTTCAGTAAAAATTCTGCCCACCCTGACAGTGGCTGTGTTCACTGCATGGTTAGTAGTTCAAAGCCACACCCTGCTCTGTAGGGGACCAATGAGACTGCCTGCTCCCCTACCCTGGAGTTTCAGAAGTGGAATAGTTTTAATTCAGGAGATTTTTCATCTTCCTTTATGCTTTTACTTGTCCCTTAGTGCCTTTAGTGCTCACTGCACAGGCACTAATATCTTGCTTAGAATTGTAAAGTAGATGCAGTAACACATCTTCTGTATTAGGGGAAACTTTCTCCCCTAAAAAAGATACTAATGGTGATTGTGTGACAAATAACAAAATATATATGACAGAGAAACTGGGAGGCTGGAAGGGATACATTTCATGATTAGAGTATAAACATAAAAGAAGAGTCTATACTGCTGTTACACTTGATTCCTCCCTTAAATATCGATGATAATGTTTACACTTGCTAGTGTCATTAAAATGCCAAATGACCCTGCCAAACAATAGAGTAATAACAAAAATTCAGTACTTTATATTGGAATTCTTCATTTAAAATAATACATAAGCCTTCATTTTATCCACCAGATTGCTGCATCCTAAAATGTGCAAGATGTCATCTTAACAGGTGTGGTAGTCATAAAATCATTTGTCAACTTGAGTGGATTATGAGTGAAGGTGTGAGGTCGAGTCTGTCAATCACTATATAGCCAGTGAGGCCTCTATGTGGGCATGGGCTTCTCCTGAGGTTTTGAGGAACTTCTTTCCTCCTTGGAGGTGGGTTTCTCTCTCTCTCTCTCTCTCTCTCTCTCTCTCTCTCTCTCTCTCTCCTCAGTCCCTGGGAGATATTATAGCTGACAAGACACATGGAACTACACTAGTGTCCTGAGCTGGAGGAGCTGTGTGGAGACCCCTGCTAGTGCTGAAATGCTTACAATGCCATTGGATCCACAAGACTTCCCTCTCACTGCCCTGTGATCTTTCTACATCTGGCATCATTTCATGTGAAGGACTTTATAAATTGGTATCAGACCTATGAGTTAATATTGGACTTATGGTATTAATCTGGACTGCACTGGGATTTTTTTCTCAATATTCAATTGGTCTTATATACAAACCTCTTCTTATTCACATATGAGTGTCTATGGATTTGATTCTCTAGACTACCCAGACTAACACAATAGGAGATGGTTTACTCAAAATTCCACTCTTCTACCATTTTGGTAGGAAATGTCTTTAGTGGAGTGGCACAAGTAATACCATGCACCAAAGGCACAAGTAATATTTTTTTAATTGTTGGTGAAACTATAACTGATGCACAGATTATCTAGGTAAAAAGCAAATCCACTTAATACAATAAAACTAAATATTGTGATGTGAAAAAGAAATAAAACTAAAAATAAATAAATAATAAAAATAAAGAAAGAAAGAAAGAAAGAAAGAAAAATAAATAAAATAAAACTAAATAAATAAAAAAGAAAAATAAATAAATAAATAAAATTTAAAAATACTATAAAGTAGTGGCTTCTTTGGTGGGTGGGAGGAGAGATACACTGGTGTTACGATGAATTATGCATTTGACTGTTAAACTAACCACAAGCTGCATCTCAAGAGAAAGTTGATGCTTGCAGCTTTGGAAACCAAAATGAGGAGTTTTATTCTATCACATAAGGCTGTTATGAGTCAGAATTAACTCCACAGCAGTGAGTTAGAAACAATAATACTAACTCTGTTCTCCTGTCCTATTTACTTTGTCTCTTGGTTCTTTTTTCTTGCTCTAAAATTTTATCCCTTGGTGATGTCTTTGAGAAATGCAGTTATCAGGCTATCATAAAGCACAATGCTGCTAATCTGATCTCATTCTTGGTCTATCCCCCAGTTCTCTGTCTATTTAGAGGTGAATTTGTTTAAAATGAAATGCATTGACTTCTATCAGGGTATAAACCCTGATGGTCTTTGGATGTGCTGCAAGAACAGATTAAAATAACAGTAGAAAAACCAAATATTTGATCAAATTTCACAGCTACTCATCCATTATCACTGTAATTATATATTGTTTTTCTCATTAATATTACCAAGTTCATGAAATTTGCTGTTTATTCTACAAATTGTGTAATGCAAAAAAATCTTTTACTTTAAACAATTTATGGTATTAAATGAATGCATTTAATGTCAGGGGAAATGCTAATAAAATTAGATGAAAAAAGGAAAAATCAAAAGTAAAGTTCTATTTTCAATGTGAGCCTATGTATGTAAATATGTATATTCTATTTATAAATGAAAATGCTACAGTGACTGCATCTATGTTATATCTTAAGTGAAACTTCTTACTTGTGCAAATATAAAAGAATCAGAGAAAAAAAAGATGTTGCCAGTTTTATGGAGATATAATGGTGCCTAAAAACAAGGAAAGCCAATCCATAGAACTGTTCAACTTGATGCACCAACCACAAAAACTACTGACAAAGAAATTAAAGAATTCTACCAATGACTTCATTATGAAAATGAGCAAATGCCTTGATAGTTATTGGCGATTAGAACACAAAATTTGGAAACATAGAGGAAGTGGTATAGATTCAAAATCATATTTTACCTTCTGTGGACTTGTTTTAACTTTCTGCAGCTTCATCCTGTAGCATTTTAATTTTTTGTTTGTTTGTTTGTTTGGGGGCATCACTGCCCTCTGATGTTGGGAGTAGGAGGCCCAGCCTTGCTCCTGCAGAGCTGCTGCTGGATTTGAACCTCCATCCAGTGGGCCGCAGTCCTGTGCACAACCACTATGCCATCTGGGCTCAGCAATTTTTAATTTCTAAATAGAACATACATATTTACAGATATAGGATCATCCAGGAATAGTATTTGGAAAATATGGACTTGGTGATAGAAACAAAGCTGAAGATCAGATGATAGAATTTTTCAAGACCAACAACTTGTTCATAGGAAATACCTTTTTATAACAACAACAACAACAACAAAGGTGACTGTATACATGGACTATATACACAGAAAGCAAATTTACAACAGATGAGAAGAGATGCAAGATAAGCTTAATGTCAGCAGTTAAAACCAGGCCAGTGACTGCCTGTGCAACAGACCTGTAACAATTGCTTCTATTTAAGTCCAGGGTGAAGCTGCAGAAAGTTGAAACAAGTCCACAGATGCTGAAACATGACATTGAATGTAGACCACTTGAATTGTAGGAGTGATTGTGAGAGCATGTCAAGAACAGATCTGACACATTGATCAGGAATGACAGAATCTGATGGGGGCGGCATTAAAACCATTGTTCGTGAAGAATGCGAATGGTCAGGAAAGACAGGAACGAATGAAACGATCACAGTGCGTGTCAGAAAAGACTCTGAAACTTGCTTTAAATTGTAAAGTAGCTAAAGCAAATGGAAGAAATGGTGAAGCCAAGCTCAGAAAAGGCAATTTCAGCCAGCAGCTCAAGAAGACAAAGCCAAACAGAGGAAATGTGCACAGATCTAGAAAACCTAAAGGGATGCTGTGGCAGTCATGTACCTATGTCAATTTCATGATTGAGATGGAGGAGTGGAGTCTAGCCTATTAGTCTGGAGATAGCCATTGAGCAGCCAATGAGGTCTCTGAGTGGGCATGGCTTTCTCCTGAGACTTCTGGGAAATCTCGTGATATTTCCTTTGTGGTGATGAGAGACCATTTTTTTCCAGTTGTTGGGAGTTGCTCAACTGATAAGAAGGCAGCATCCAAGGAGCTGGAGGAGCCGGAGGAGAAGCCACACAGCCTTACCCTGAAGGAAATAGACCTCTGAAGCTGGTGAAGCCATGTAGAGACCCCTGCCAGTATTGAGTTGCTTCTATCACCATTGGATGCTGAGCCTTGAAGCGAGGAGCCATGGGGAGACCCCTGCCAGCACCGGGGTTCTGCACCCACTGACCTGTGACTTCATGAGTCAGAAAGAGACTTTATAGACTGGTATTGGGCATATGGGCTAATATCAGACTTCTGACTTTGAACTGGACTGGGTTGGGTTGCTTTCTCAATGTTTCATTCCTCTTGTATATAAACCTTACCCTTATATCCATATGCCTGTCTGTGAATTTGTTTCTCTAGTCTACCCAGACTAACACAGATGCATATGGTCTGATATCTGAAACTGCAAAAAGCTAAGCCTTGAGTTGTAATATTGAAAGATTCTATGGGAAAAATAACAAGAAAGTAGATCTAAAAAGAAGATGGACAGAATTTATAGAGTCACTGTACCAAAGAAAACTAGTCAATACTCCAGAATTTCAGGCAATGAGGAAGAACCTATGGTGTTGAAGGAAAAATTCAAAACTGTATTGACAGCGTTCATCAAAAACAAGTATCCAGGAATTGGTGGAATACCAATGAAAATGTTTCAGTAGGCTGACATAGCACTGGAAGCAATGACTTGTCTATGCCAGGAAACATGGAAGACAGCTACTGGGCCAAATAACTTGAGGAAATCCATATTTATACCCACTCCAAAGAAAAATTACCCAGCAAAATGTTCAAATTATTAAACAATATCACATGCCAGTAAAACTTTAGTGAAGATCATCCAAAAAGATCTACAGTAGTACACTAACAGGGAACTACCAGAGGTTCAGGCTGGATTGAGAAGAGGACATGGAACAGGAATATCACTGCTGATATCAGATGCTCTTTGATCAAAGCAGAGGATCCCAGAAATATGTTTACTTGTATTTCATTGACTATGCAAAGTCATATGGCTGTGTAGAGAAAAAAATACATAGACACTCATATGTGTATAAAAAATCTTCATGGCCAAGAATAATTGTATATTGAAAAAACATCCCAGGCCAATCCAGATCAAGTCCATTATTCCGATATTAGCCCATATTTCCAATACCAATCTTTTTCGTCATCTTCAGACTCACAAAACACATGCAATGACACAGGAAGAGCGCAGGCCAGTGGGTGGGAAGTCTTGTGGATCCATTGGTATTGTAAGCACCTCAGTGCTAGCAGGGGTCTCCATGTGGTTTCTCCAGCTCAGGGCACTATCACAGTTCCATGTGTCTTATCAGCTGCAATGTCTCCCAGGGAGTCAGTGTCCTGCCCCTAGCAAGTTATTTATTTCCTTAGCACCTGCAGATGAGGTCATCAAGCTGCGACCTGATTGATAATTAAACTCCACCCTTTCAATAATAAGTCTCAAATTAGCAACAGATTATGTAACTACCACAGATAGTCTTGAAAATAATGGAAATTAAAAACACTTCATTGTACTCTAGAGGAACTTGTACATGGATCAAAAGTCAGGTGTGAGAACAACACAAGGAAAATATACAGTTAAAAACCAGTAAAGTGTGCATCCTCTCACCGTATTTATTCAACCTGCATACTGAGCAAATAATCATAGAAACTGGCTTATGTTAATAATAATGTGGTATACAGTCTGGAAGAAAGGTTGCTAATGCACTGCAATATGCAGATAACATAATGTTTCTTGTTGAAAGTGAGGAAAGCTGGAAGCACTTGCTGATGAGGGAGTGCAGTCATTGGTATGGGCTGGGCTCAATGTAAAGAAGACCAAAATACAATTGGCCCAATAAGTAACATCATGATAAATGGAGAAAAGGTTGAAATTGGCTAGGATTTTGTCTGGCTCAGATCCACAATCAATGATCATGGAATCTGTGATCTAGAATGCAAAAGTCTATGGAAACAAAGATGTGTTGCATCAGGTAAATCTGCTGCATAAGACCTCTTAGAGTATTGAAAAGCAAGACATGGTTTTACTTAGTGGACTACGGAAGCACACTTTTTTCAATGACCTTGCATGCATATGGAACTTGTACATTGAATAAAGAAGACGAAATAAGAATTGATGCATTTGAAGTGTGGTCCTGGAGAAAAATACAGAAGTATCATGGACTGCTAAAAAGACAAGCTGATCTGCTTGAAAGAAGTAAGAAGCAAGCGTGTGCCTTAGAGGCGAGATGGCATGGCTTTGTCTTCCATACTTTGGGCATGCTATAAAGAAAGATCAGTCCCTGCCAAAGGACATGTAGGATAGAGTAGAGGAACCGTGAAGGAGAGGAAGACTCTCAAGGAAGTAAATTCACAGTGTGGCTACCAAAATGGGTCAAGCATAGGACAAATTTTGAGGAATGCTCTTGTCCTGGCAGTGTTTCATTCTGCTGTGCGTGAGGTAGGTCACTATCGGTTAGAACTGACTTGATGGCACCAACAATGAAAATTATACCATGAGACTTTCTGAAGCTCTGCTCCCATTAGAAAAGACTAATGATTCACTTCATAGCAATGTCCAATGATGATCATTTGTTTTATTTCCTGAAATGAAGACAATTACTATTTTTAAAAATTCATTAAAAAAAAGAGGAGCTGATACCAAAGGGGTCAAGAAGAAAGATAATGTTTATAAATTGTTGATGCAAACAATTGTCCATGTCCACTAGATATAACGCATGTGTGGATTGTTATAATATATGTAAGAGCCCCAATAAGATGATTTATTAAAAAATTTCAGGAAAAATATAATAAACATAGGTGATTGAAGACAATTCATTTCAACACATTCACATGTAAGGTAAGATCAATAATAAAAATATTGTACATTTCAGGAAATGTAAATCTATGGTTCCCCTGAAATTCAATCAGAAAGGACTTAATGAATAACAAAAACACCAATATGAAAATTTCATTTATTAACTTTGGTGATGAAACAAGTTGATTTCTGTGCAATCACAAATATGATCCATCAATATAAGAAGTCATATCTAAATATTTGAGGGTTGAGAGTTTCTTTCAGAATGCCTTACTTCCTTTGCTCCATTAAAGGAAAAGAAGGAATCAATTATTTTTTAATAAATCTTCCAGAAACCCTAACCGATATGATCCATTTCTATGGAAGATATAGTCATCCTCCTCCCCTATTGAGTCCTATTTATGAAAATGCAACCTGCCCTTTGAGGAATACAAGGTCAGTAGAATGGTTGCACATTCTTCCTCACATTTGAAAATACATTTGCCTAAGAATTTATTTATAGCTGAAAGGTTTTGTGAAGGTTTTCTTTTTACCTCATGTACAAATTCTCAAGAATTTGTGATGTGGTTTCTGCATTGATTCTAACTCACAAATATGCCTACTGTCTCTGTGCTTTTACTTTCTCAACATTCAGAATGGTCAGCCTGATCCTCTTCTCTACACAAGAGAAATGGCAATACCATCACAGCAAGAGACCTGCAAATCACCGGTATGTTTTAAACAGCTGGCCTTGCATTTAAAGCTTTCATGTTTATAAATGTTCATATATTGATTAATTTTACAGAACAACTTATTTGAATAGAACATATTGAGAATGTAACAGATGAACTAAACTTGAATTAGGCCTCCATGTACCGGACACCTTTCCCGGTCCTGACGTTCAGCATGATTTTCTTCTCTGTGCTTTTTCAGAAAGTCTTTAGAAATGCAGTGCAGACTCATGAAGCACAGGGGATACCTTGAAGAAGAGAAATGTAAGATTTTAATTTTAATTCACGCTAGATCTCTGGTTACAGAATTTTTTGGGACTTGGTGGGAATTACCTTAGCTTTTGAATTATACTAGAAATAACAACAAAGAAGTGGGCAGTAATATTTTCTCCCTGATTAGAGCAAGTTTCTGTCAGAAATAAAAGGGCTCATGACAAATTACTTGATTATTTGAATAGGGTTTAGGTGCGTTTGCTTTCCTGGAAACCATGACCTGTCAGAGTTCAAGCTTTGAGAAAATATTTTATATTTAATGGCTTCTTGTCCCTAGGCCTTCTTTGAGGTTTCTAATGTTTGTAAAAACATATCTGATTGTGCCAAAATGAGTGTGTCAACTCCTAGGTTCACCTGAATATTTTGAATATTGGGTTGGCAGCACAAGAATAGGGTAGTGTGTCTGCCTGTTTAACAAATGTGGGTATACATGACAGTCAGAGGAAGTGATAAATTTATTGCTATAATTTAGTCACTGGACCCCCTAAAAAGGGCAGCAAAAAGAGAGAGAAGAGAGAGAGAAAGAGAGAAGAAACCCTTCAATGAGATGGATTGACACAGTAGGTACAACAGTGGCTCGATCATAACAACCGGAAGGTTGGTGCGGTTGTACACAGGATCATTATGAACTGGAACCAATTCTATGGAATCTAACAACAAGGGGTGCTGGCGTTCACCACTGTAGATCTGGGAGGACCTTGCGATATTTGATCAACGCACTTGCCCCTAATTTTCTAAATTCCATTTCTCAACAAGGGAAAGCGGAATCAGCCTATCCCATCAAAGACAACCATAATAGATAGCCTGTGTCTCCAGTTCTGCCCCGCCGTCTGCCACAGTACCCCCACCCCACCCCGAATTCAGTTGCAAGGGCCAGGCATTTCAAGTACACCCTGTTCATGACTTCTGTCAAAAGGAAAGAAAAGAAAACAGCTTCTTCTAGGGTTACAAAGCACAGTCTTCCAAGTAATGGAGCATTTTCAGAGCCTGGTGCCCTAGTGGATTATTTGTCAGTTCACGCCCACCAACCATTCCTGGGAAAGAGATGAGGATTTCTACTTCCACAAAGACTAACAGTCTCTGAAATCCGCAGGGACAATTCTACACTATCTTATGAGGCTACCATGAGTCACAATTGACTTGAAGACAAACAGTTTGTCTTCTTTTAGTTTGAGGCATTTGGTAGTGTAATGGGTTATGTGTTGGGCCGCTCATTTCCACGTTAGCATTTCAACTCTACTCATTGCTCCTCTGGACAAAAAAAAAAAAAAATGGATTTATGCTCCTTTAAAGATTCGCAGCCTAGCTAACACAGAGGGCCAGTTCTACCCAGGCCTGTAGGATCCCATGAGCTGGGATCAACTACATGGCAGTGAGTGGGAAGCCTTTGGGGAGACAAAGCTCCAGTTCCAGTGGCCTCATTCTGACTCTGGGGTGCAGATCTTGGGCTTGGGGAGGGGCCAGGAATGGAAAAGAGGAGAGGTTTGTGTACCAGCATCTGAACCCAGGGAGGAGGTATTTGTCCTTGAAGTGTGGTCTCTGGACTCAACCCCTGCTGGCAGAATAAACAAGGAAGGATTGTTGTTTGTGGGGCCAAATAGAGCCCAGTAGGAGTTCCGCCTGGGGGTGGACCCCTGACTCCTTTTATCCCAGGTGGGCGGGGAGACTCCCCACGAAGCCAAAGGATGTAAGAGCATGAAACAAGATGATACTTCTTAAAAAGAATACACCTCTCCAGCTTTTACCACTTACTCAACCCCAACTACTCATTATTCCAACTTAACATGCCCTGGTACTGGCTGACCCTCACAAATGACTAGATGCGACAACACAAAAGCACACACATCATGGTTTCTGCCTCGCAGCACTCATGCTCAAGTGCCAAAACCGGACGAAACCCCAGCCCTATAGTCCCTTTGGCATAGTGGGTTGCATATCGGGGTGGTAATGTCAGGGTTAGAGGTTTTAAACCATCAACCACTTTGTGGGTGAAAAACAGTGCATTATTCTTGGTAAGCTAGAGAAACAAATCCACAGAAACTCATATACGGTATGTATAAGAGAGTTTTATATATAGATAAGGTAAGTGTACATTCGGGAAGCATCCCAATCCATTCCAGTCCAAGCCCATAAGTTCAACTTAGCCCATATGTCCGACACCAATCTACAAAGTTCTCCTCAAACTCACAACGCACACACAATGATACTCAATGAGGGAGGATCTCAGTCCATTGGGTAGAAAGTCTTTGAATCCATTGGTGGCGCAAGCATCTCAGTTCTGGCAGGGGTCTCCACGCAGCTTCTCCAGCACAGGGCTGCATCAGGGTCAGCCCTCGTGGCTTCTCCTCAGGGATGTCTCACAGGAAATGAGCCTTTCCAGCTAAGGCAGCCACACACTGGTCCAATCATCATCAAAAAAAGACACCAGAGAAATGGAAGGGTGAAGCATATGAGACCATTTATCGCTCTGCCCTTCAATTAATCCCACATGTGTTTATCAGCCAGGTTGGCACAATGAAATTTAAGTATTTCGGATGGGGTTTGCTATTCCCATATAGATCGACAATCCCAGAAGAGTGATCCTACTCTGTGTTTTAGAGCGCCATGACTTTGAATTGGTTTGAGCTGAAACTATTTTTTTTTGTTTTTTTCTTGGGGGGGGGGCACCACTGCCCTCTGGTGGTGGGAGTAGGAGGCCCAGCCTTTGCTCCTGTGGAGCTGGAGTTGAACCTCCATCCCAGTGGGCTGCAATCCCCCGCACAACCACTACGCCACCCGGGCTCAGCCCGAGCTGAAACTATTTATATCCCCTGAGTACTTTTCACTTTTATTTTTAATAGGAATATTTGTTCTGCACTACAGTGGGTCAAATTTCCAGGAGAAAAAAAATCCTAACCTTTCTATTAAATTTGTAGCACCCACAGTCTTCCAAAGGAAAAATAGTAATTTTACTTTGTTCCTTCAATGTCTAAAATGAACTTTTATGTACAATTGTTCCAGAATATTTTCCTAAAATCTCAAAAACCTTCATTATGAACCAAAGTCTGATATGCCTTTGCCACAGTAATGAATGTTGACATAGCTTGAGCAAAACTAATTAAAAATGTTGTGTAAAATGCAAACACAGTCGATTTAAATAGTCAAAAAGAATTATACTACTGCAATGCAAACTACCTATGGAGTGCTGAAGTTTCTCAAAACAATTATAGTTGCTAGAATAAACAAAACAAATAATGATCTTGCTCTTCTCCCCAAATAATAAAACTAAGCTTAGTCCTCATTGAAGCATTAAACCAGTTTTTAAAATAATGTATATTTTAATATTTAGGTACCTGAAGACTAACCCTGTTAACTAAATGCCAAAGGAAACTAAATCATAGTACCCAATAAAATTTATGAAGTAAGTTTTGTCTTTCGCTTTTCTTATTCATCAATCCATCCCTCTAGAAGCTCATTTTGAAGTTTGTCAGAACAAAATGCCTTCCTAACCTTGTGCTCTCTAACCCTATTTGTTGAGTTCCATGGGGTTTACCGACAAGTTCTACTTGAGTAAATTGTATTTAGACAACTGTATATTTCAGTTGGGCCATTTGCAGTGACGAGGCCAAGGTCAGTTTTATATTCTACTGAAATCATAAAGTGACACTTGAGATAAACAGAATGTTTACTCTCTCCATGTGAGCTGAAGCTGATATGTAAATTTATCCCTATTCGGTCATGAAATTTGCATTTACCCTCTTAGCCAAACACTACAGAGTTCCAAATCAAACAGTTTTAATGGTGGTCAACTCTTTATAACCAATCACCATATCAGAGAAAAAGAAACTGCAATTTAGATTAAAATGAAAAGCACAGTATAACTCTCCTCTCTGGGACAGTGGTAATTCGATGAACTTTCCATACAAGAGGTGTTTTGATGATTCCCTGCTTAAAAGTAATTACCACAGTCTTCTGGCTTTGTGGGTGCCTTTATGCCCCCTTTATCTGCTTCAAACATGCCACATTCACCTATCACAGCTATTTTTCCAGTCAAATATACCAACTATCTTGAAAGAGATTCTTTATCTTAAAGAGGATGTGTATAAAAGAAAGACTTGATCCACACCCAAAATGAATGCTTGCCTTGGTTGAACAAGAAAAAGAGACCATAAATAATGAAAACACATAGACTGGAAAAGAGAAGCCAGCCACTGAGAGCCCATTGCTGGCTCTCTACGTGCTCGCTGCATTTGCAGTGAGGGGCTCTGCAAAAGTGAATTGTCCTCGGGGCAGCAGGGTGTGTCGCTCACTCCAAGGTGAACCTGTATTTCACAGGTAAGAAACTGAGATTGACCAAATACCCTGGGGCTCTGTGAAAAGCCACTAGCCTCGGCTTAAGTCCCTCAGATGCGGTTAAACAAGGGAGCCCTCTGAGAACAGTGGGAAGGATAAAATTAGTACCTGTGTTTGCTCTCCATTCTCTCCGAACAAAGGCAGCTAGTTCTGTGTTATGAGTTTGCAGAACACAGGAGGGATTAGGCAATGGGACCACACAACTCATTCCTCTCAGGCTGAGGGTTGGGCTGAAAAGGCTCAGCCCAGGCTCTGAGCAGAGTAAGAGCCCACTGTTTTATTTATTCCTGCCTGAAACTGCGATGTTCGGACCTTCTCAGGGGGATGTGCGTTTGATGCTTGCTCAGCAGCCTTTCTTGTGTTATGTGTGGTGTTGTCTCTTGGCACCCAGTGGGTTGAAAGCAGAGGGGGTGGGGAGTCCTCCAAGGCAGGCTGCACAAAGAAAAGTGGCATTCTTGAAAGGACTCCTGTATTCTGCTTCTTGTAAGGAATAAAAAATGAAGCCCATTGGCACTGAGCCTTGCTAGGTTACTGAAGATCCGCATTGGAATGTCAGACACATCAGTAAATGACTTGATCCAGCAACAGAACTAACATAATTCACACCACAAGACGGGTGTCTCAACCCAACTTCAGTGCTTGTCTTAGGAAGAAGAGGAGGAAAAAAGGGAAAGAAAGAAAAGGAGAAAGCGAGGGCCGAGCGGGTGAGGGGAGAGGTGCAGGACACAGTTTCCTTTTCAGTGTGACTGTCAAATGGCGATCTAATTGTGGCTGGCTGCAGGAGAGCAGATAGCTTTTCTGAGGCCTGCAAGTATTTCTGCCATTCACAGGGCTGGGGATGCCACACACAGTCTGTTTGTTCAACATAAGCAAACAGATTGTAAACTGGCTGATAATTTTTGTACTGACAATGTCATTTACAGCTGTCAGCCTTTCGTCTGCCTTGTTTGCTTTATTCAAATATGAACCAAGTGGACCGCCCTTCCAATGCTTTCTTCTGCATTAAAATCACATCCATTCCCTTCCAAGCTGTCTTATCTAAAATTCATTGGAGGCCAATCAATTGGCTGAATACTTTGCTGTTTCCATGGAGGCAAGAAGTCTAGTGTGGACTTTGGGGGATTAGGAAGTTTCAGATTTACAGCCTTGAAGTGCACATTTCTTTCAGTGGGCTCCTTTTGATGGCTCCCAGGCAGGAAATTTAAACATAATTTAGTGACGACTCTAGGAAGCAGTGCTTAAATATAATTCATAATATTGCATAAATCTAATTGGCAACCAAACCAACTTGTGACTCGTGGGTTAGAAAGTGCTCATCTTAGAGACACACACTGGCTATCACCCTCTAGGCCCTTCCACCATCATCCCAGCTCCTCAGGGTTGCCACTGCTCAATTTCACTTCTTCTTCAAGTAACTTTGCCTTGGTCCTGCTGCCATTCACAAATCTTGATCCTTCTGTTAGATAATTCACATCCAAGTATCTGTCACCAGGCAAGTAGTTGCACATATCATCACCACTTTGTTCAGAGGCTGTGGGCACATCTTAAAAATATGTTACTATGGCAATGGTCAGGTAGTTGGGCTTTGTGTGTATGGAGTTGTGCTAAAAACTCTGTGGAGTTTAGTGTCTTAGTTTATGGGCAGCACCATCCCAAAGGAATCATTTCTAAAAGGATATTTCAGTACATTTTTGGAAAAAGTATTCATTTGGAAAAACATTCATTCCTCTCAGGTCTCTCAGTCAGTGGCTCGGAGTCTATTTTCATCCTTTGCATACTATTTATTTCACTTTTTAAATCATAACATTACATTTATAATATCAGTTCTTGCACTTTGATTTGCTTTATGATTTTGGCAATTTTTTAAATCCTAATTTTCTCTACTTTAAAATGAGTATAATGAAAATCAATCCCATTAAGCTGATAGTAAAAAAGGATCTGCAATAAATCAATTTTAAAAACTTTTGAAGAGGTGGCGTTACCAGGTAACTACTTGGATAACAAATTGAATAAGCATTCCAACTTAAAATTTCATCCCCCTCCCTCTAGATTTATGGCAACCAACCTCAAATATTTAATACCAACTCTTAGCTGACCCATTAGACAGTTGCCATGAAATTGATTCCAGCTCACAGTGACTCCATAGGACAGAGTAGAACATGTCCTTTGGGCTTCTGAGCCTGTCCATCTTTGCTGGTATAGACAGCCACCTATTTCCCTTGCAGACCACTAGGCAGGCTTAAACTTTGCAGTTAGCAGCCAGATGCTTAATCCACTGTAATGTAATGGCTCCTTGTAATGTTAGCTTTAAAAACATAACTTCTAATTGATGCATCAAATGAATCACAATCATGGAGTGACTTGCACACAGCATGAAAGAATGTTACAGGTCACTTGTATGCAATCATGAAGAGATTGCAATAAAACTAACTTTTCACAGAATAGATATTATGGGAAACAGGGAAAATGGGAAATTTTCATTCTATTTGGAAAATGTAAGAGGTAATAATACATTCTAGAACCTGGTAACTTTTTTTGTATAAGATGTGTATTATCACAAAATAAATTTAAAGTACTTACTATTGTGTGGTTTAATTGTAAGTATTTTTTGCCTTGGCAGCAAGATCTGTCTCATTTTGAATAAAGCACGTCATGCATTCTGTTGTCCACTGGTTAGAATGTATGGTGCCATGATGACAGGTTACTAAGTTCATCACAGCAGAGTCAGAAGTCCCCTCTAATTTCAAAGAAGTCTTTCCTGTTAATTGCCATTGAATGCCCTAGCTATCCTATGCCCCACAGAAGGAAACCCCCACCCTTTCTCACCATTGTTATTATGTATAAGCCCATTGGTGCAGCCGCTATTTCAATTCATTTTGTTGAGGGTCCTACTCTTTTTCATTATCCCTCTAATTTAACAAGCTATGAGGTCCCTTTTCAGGGACTGGTATCTCTTGATAACATGATCAAAGTATGAGGCAAAAATCTCCCCATCCTTAGAAATGCTTAACAATATTTATATAGCATCCATCTATTCCTAGTACTATGTTCTTCATTAGACACTTTTGATCTAGTTTCTACCCAGCCCTTGGTGACGTAGGCCAGGAGTATAGACTAATGAGACTTTAGAGGCTCTTCTTTTGAGGTGCACAACATCCTTTGTAGGCTGCACCAAAAAAACTATGTGGAAACCTCATGAAGTGAACAGGACTCAAACTCACCTGTAGTGCTTGAAATTAAGGCCAAAACTCCATAAAGAAGCATATCCCTATCCCAAGGGTATAGAATTGGTGGTCCTTGGATTTGGATTCTGATTTCTTGCTTTGAGGGTGCCCAGTGAATGGTACCATATCTTTAACTATGGTAATGCCTTCCTTGCTTCATTATGATATGTAGCAACCTACTTTCAATGAATATTATTGAAAAATTTGCCTTGTCATTATCCCCATTATTCCTATAAATAGTGTTCCAGCCTCTAAAGGGTCTAATCTGTACAAATCAATAATACATACATTGTTGTTTGTAGCCATACTGTACTTATATAATTTCCTTTCCTCAACTGTGTTTTAGATTCTATAATATTGTCAAAATATAGTGAAATCATTACATTATACCCAAGGAAGATGATTGATAAAGTTCTCCAATATAAAATGACAGTGATATCTCAAAGGGAACCAGAGACATATATGAATTACAGATATATGAATGGGGTTGGGGAATACACTTAATTCTAGCCCCATTCTAAGAGCAATTGGTTCATTTGACATAACCATGTTTAGTATTCATGCTCATGAAGAGAGTGCTGAAGATATGTGTCCTGTACCAAAGTGCACTGTAGGAACTAGATGGTGGCCAGCTATAAAAAAAATATAATGTCTAGGGTCTTGGAAGCTTGTCTTCAAACAGGCAGCCATCTAAATAAGGCATCAACCAAGTACATATGGAAGAAGCACACCAATGGATCCAAGGATTATAAATAAAATAATCCAAATCAGGAGAAGGGAATTGTGTTAGAACTTAAATTGCAAACAACCAGTTTTTAGAAGGCTATGGATAACAGTGTAAGTCCAAAATCCATTTGCAGGAACCACATATGGCTTAAGCCTCCACTGAATTCCCTCTGAAGATCATTAAGGAATATGAATAGCTTGATATCACACTGAGAGTTAGAAATATGATAATGGTAGATATTTAAGTTAAAATGTAATATCTTATTTAATTTCCTTTTTGACCCATATAATAGTTGTTTTAATTTAAAAAAAAATTAATGGAGATGCATGTGGATTAACCACCCAGTGAACACCCTCTGATAGTTGAGGGATATGAATGATTTTGCTATAATGAAATGGATTCTGAAAAATGTGCTTAGGTTAAAATGGAACATATTATCTCCCTCTTAACCATTTTAAAGTAGTTCTAGGTTTTAATATTTTCCACTTTCTTTTGAATTGAGGCTTCTCTTTTGTTGTTATTAGTTTTTCTTTTTATGCATATCTTTCTGCATGTGAAATTCACGATCGGTAAATCTATATAGAGAGTAAATGGATTAATGGCTTCTTTGTGGTATGACATGGGAGCAAATCAAGAGCTAATAACAATGAGAATAAGAAAAATGTTCTAAAATTGATTGTGGTAGTGATTGTACGACACTTCCTAATATTAATTCACTATTGAATTGTCTAATGTGGAGTTCTGTGACCAAAAAAACTCTTTAAGAAGGAAAACATATCTCTCCAACCTTGCATCTAAGGATTTGTGCTATATTTCTTCCCAGACAAATTTAGTTTTTATTTTAGCAGTGTATGAACCATTCAAAATATTAACCAGAGCCCTAATTCAAATTTATCAATTGTTGCTCTTCCCACACCAGCTGTGTGATCATGAGGTGTCAATGGGATCAAGTATCAGGCATCTAAGACTCAGAACAAAATTATACCCAATATGAACGGGGGAGGGCATGGAGTGGAGACCAAATGCCCATCTTCAGACATCTTTGGCGTCACAGGGAAGAAATGAGCCAGTCAGGCTGCAGTATAGCACTGATGAAACACAAAACTTTCCTCTAGTTCTTTGGTGCTTCCTTCCCCCTCTCCCCCCTCCCTACTATCATGACCTCAACTCTACCTTATAAATTGAATTAGACCAGAACATGCACACTGCAATAGATGAGTCTGAAAAACAGGGAATCCAGAGTAGATAAACCCCTCGGGGCCAAAAATGAGAGTGGAGATACCAGAAGGATTAGGGATGAGTAGGGGGGCAAAGCAGGGAATTGATCAACAGGATCAATCTATATCCCTCCTCCCATGGGGACAAACAATGGGAAAATGGGTGAGGGGCGATGAAGGATGATGTAAGATATGGAAAGAATAATCTGTAATTTATCAAGTGTTTGTAAGATAGGGCAGATGGTGTAGGGAGAGGGAAGAAATGGGGAACTGATAAGAGGGTCTAAAGTGGGAAGAGAATGCTTGAAAATGGTGATGACAGCATATGTGTAAATGTGCTTGACACACTGGATGAAGGTAGAAATTGTGATAAGAGATGTAAGAACCTTCAATAAAACTTTTTTTTTAATCTAAATTTGTGCTCAGAAATCACATTCATTCCTCGTAAGTTTCCTCTTGATCACTTTTAAAAAAATTAAAGGTCTTCCTTATTCAGGGTCCAACTGTCCTATTCATATGAGGCAATTAAAAAAACTATAGCTTGAATCAGACACAACTTAGTCCTCAAAATGACTTTTCAAAACTTTAAAGAAGTCTTGTGTAGCAATTTTACCCAAAGCAGTGTGTTGTTTGAGCTCTTGACTGCTGCTTCTGTGAGCATTGACTGTGGATGTAAACAAGATGAAATCCATGACAATTTCAATATTTTCTCTGCTTATTATGATGTTACCTATTAATCCAGTTGTGAGGATTTTGGTTTTCTTTTTTTCCCTTTTTTTAATTTTATTGGGGGCTCTTACAGCTACTACAAATTCAGTACATCATTGGTATCAAGCACATTTGCACACATGTTGCCACATATATTTCCAAACATTTTCTACTTGAGCCCTTGGTACAAGCTCCTCTTTAAAAAAAAACAAAAAAACTTCCCCTTTCCCCTCTCCCCCTTTTATTTAATGAATCATTTTATTTCAGGCCCATACAACTCCCATCACAAACCCTAACAACATCAGTTGTATTCAGGCCACTTTTACACATCCATTGCCATCATCACTCTCAAAACATTCTCCCTCCCTCCAGGCCCCCAATATCAGCTCCCTATAGTACCCTTCCTCCCCCCGTTCCCCTTGAACCCTTAGTAATTTACAAATTTTTTTTTCATCCTGTACACTGTACAATGTGTCCCAACACTCACTTCCCTGTTGTCCATGCCCCAGAGAAGAGGCTACGTGTAGATCCCTGAAGTTGGTTCTCCCTTTCTATTCCTCCATCCCTCCAACCTCCTGGTATTACCACTCCTATTACTAGTCTTAATGGATCATCTATCCTAAGTTTCCCATGTTTCCAACTTCACTATACATCTCCTTTATGTGGTAGAATTGGGGTCATGATAGTGGGTGGGAGACAGCATGGGAACCAGAGGAAGGTTGCATATTTCACAGCTCCTACCCTGTATCTTAACTGGCTCATCTCCTCCTTATAACCCCTCTGCAATAGGATGTCACCTCACCTATTGATGGGCTTTAGGTCCCCAATCTGTACTCCCCCTCATTAATAATAATATAATTTTAGCTCATTGATGCCTTACACCGGATCCCTTCACCAGCTCATGATCACACAGGCTGGTGTGCTTCTTCCATGTGGGCTTTATTGCTTCTGAGCTGAATGGCCGCTTGTTTTCTCAAGCCTTTAAGTCCCCAGATGCTATATCTTTTGGTAGCCGGGCACCATCAGCTTTCTTCACCACATTTGCTTATGCACACATTTTCTTTACATTGAGATTTAATCCATCCATACTGAAGCAATCCAGGATTGCCATCAGTATGTGTTTCAAGTTCTCTTCACTTTCAGCAAATAAGATTTTATTATCTTCCTCCAATCCTTATACTTCATAAAATGCAGCTTCTCTCACCATTTGTTAAGCATACAGGCTGAGTAAATGTTGCTAGAGGTTATAACCCAGGGATTCGCCTTATTCTGTTCACACAGCTGCTTCTTGATCCATGTGCAGGTTCCCAGTAAGTGCAATGAAGTATTCTAAGATTCCCATTCCTTTCTAAGTTACCCACAGATTTTTATGGTCCACAGAGTTGAATGCCTTTGCATAGTCAATGTCATGTCAGGTTGCAAGAGAAATGAACCCAGTGTCATTCACGTATTAGAAAGAAGTTTAGATTAAAAAGTAATTATACATCAAGAAGGCATCCCAGCCCAGTCCAACTCAAGTCAATAAGTCCAATGTCAGTTCATAAGTCCCACTTCAAACTCATTTAGCCACATGCAAGTGATGCATATTGTGTCTTTCAAAATAGGGGTTCACAGACCGGTGGATGCAGAGTCACATGGATCCAAAGTCAGTGGAAACACAGCAGCGTGCCAACAACTCTCTGGATCTGGCAACCCCATGGTAGGCAGGCAAGTGGAGAGGCCGAGAGAGAGGGACATTCTCCACTTATAAGAAGGCCATACCCTTAAAGAAGTATCATCAGGTTGTAACCTGATTGACAGGTTGAATTGCACTCATACACTTTCATATAGCTTCAAGTTTATATAACTCCATCAAGCTACCATAGTCAAGGAACACACCTAAGCACATTTCTGGAATTACCTGCTGTCAACTAAAATCCATTTTACATCAGCAATGATATCCCCTGTGCCATGTCCTCTTCTGAACCCAGCCTGAATCTCTGGTAACTCCCTCTCAATGTAATGCTGCAACTGCTGGTGGATGATATTACACAAAATTTTACTTGCAGGTGATATTAATGATATTGTTCTGTAAATTGTGCATTCTGTTGGGTCACTTTTCTTTGGAATGGATAAAGTATGGGTCTCTTCCAGTCACTTGACCAGGTAGCTATCTTCCAAATTTCTTGACACAGATGAGTAAATGCCTAGTGCTTCATCAGCTTATTGAAACTTTTCAATAAGTATTCCATCAATTCCTGGAGCTGTGCTTTTGGCGACTGTCTTCAATGCAACTTGGACTTCTGTTAGTACTTTTAGTTCTTGATCATATACTGCCTCTTGAATGGTTGAATATTTACTATCTTGTTGATAAAAAGAGACTTACTTTCTTTATGCTCTTTAAGACAATAAAGTATTATTAACATTATGATAACTTATAATACATAATTAAAATAGAATTGATCTTTTTACTACATTTTAATGTAGTTTAGATGCCATCAAACCCACTGCACTTAAACATTAGATCTTCCTCTTTTCTGACTCATTTCCCCCCAAAATAGTAAAACCAAAGAACACACACACAAATCCCAAAAGCAATACTAGAGTGCTTGAGTGACCCTATAGGACAGAGTCGAATGGCCCTTATGGGTTTCTGAGACTATAATTCCTTATGGAAGTAGAAAATCTTTTCTTTATCTGACTGAGCAGCTGCTGGTTTAGAACTTCAAACCCTGTGATTATCAGCCCCAAGTGTAACATCTATGGCACCAAAGCTCTTCTATATGACAAGTACACATATTAATCTTCAACCAAATAAACAGAAACTAAACAAAGCCTTTAATGCAGTGGTTCTTAACCTTCCTAATGCCATGACCCTTTATACAGTTCCTCATGTTGTCATGACACCACCATAAATTATTTTCATTGCTACTTTATAACTGTAATTTTGCTGCTGTTATTAATTGGGCCCTTGTGAAATGGTCGCTCGACCCCCAAAGACGTCGCGACCCACAGGTTGAGTAAGGATACTGATATCCTTACTTCTCACAAGCAGGACAGGTCCTGTCACAGGTCCTGTCAACACAAAGTGTTGGAAAACATTTGTTGAATTAATGAATCAGCAGAAAAGGAACTCAAGGAAGTAAAGTGAGAAATCTCAGGTATAGCCATCCTTAAAACACCTTTGAATACCATGTCTTATGAACATGTATTTATGGACTTTTATTCAACATCATTTTAAATTCTTTTTAGAATGTGATTTATTAAAATTTGAGGTAAGGCAATGCATGGTCAAGTTGAGCCCATTCTAGTGACATAGTGGTGAAGAATTCGACTGCTGAGCACAAAGTTCGTGGTCTGAAATCACCAGCCACTCTGCAGGGGAGGGATGGCACTTTCTACACTCATGAAGAGTTACGGTCTCTGGCCACCGCCACCCCGTGGACATGACCTGAGTTTGTTCTGGTGTCTCTGACTGGTTCCATGACAGAAATTTCTTCCCTGGCTTTCTGATTATTGTTACAAGTATTTTCTTTCTTATGCATTATGAATATTTTATCTGTACACGATTATGTTTTTATTCTTACCATGTTAGTGCGATTTTATTTTGTACTGTTTTCTGGTGGGTCTCCCAGCTGTGAAGCACAGGAGGAATTGATGCCTGATGATAATAGCAGATACAAGGTGATATAGGGAATATAGGGTGTGTGAGGGGAGGTAGGGAGGGAGAGGGGTTTTCTCGAGTAAGTAATAAAGATAGGAGTGGGGAGGGAGCACTAGAATGGATTGTGATTGCATAAATCATCTTAAACGTGATTCAATCATGGAGGAGGCATGCTCTAAAAGTGATATGAGGGTGCAAGCACAATTTTCTCTGATATAAGTAAAAGATTGAATTATACGATACATAAACTACTTGTAAATAAAACTTTGGGGGATAAAAAAGAGCTACAGTGTCCGAAACCTATAGGGACGATTCTAACCTGCCATACGGGGTCACTATGGGTTGCAATCGCTGGATGGCAGTGATTTGGGCTAGTTTTTTGGAATGTGAAATTGGAAGACTGGTTTATAATCCACCATTCTTAAAAGTGTGAATAAATAATGTGAATAGGGCTGAGCCCCGGTGGCGTAGTGGTTGTGCGCGGGACTGCGGCCCACTGGGACGGAGGTTCAATTCCAGCAGTGGGGCTGGGCCTCCTACTCCCACCACCGGAGAGCAGTGATGCCCCCCCCCCCCAAAAATAAATAAATAAATAAATAATGTGAATACTTGAAAAGCTTTTATGAAGCTGCATTTTATTTTTCTGTTTACTATGTTGTTTAGGATTATTTTTCATTTTACAGCCATTCCAATATCACCTTCATTCTTTAGGCCCAATTCTTTGTCACCAGTTAATATATCTTTAAACAGGTGGATTGATGCACTTATAGAGATTCCTAATTAAGGCATGCCTCTTAGGAATCCATCAGAGAGAAATGTGGGGCTTGAAGTGTGTTTATTTAAGATTCAAGTATTTTCCACCCCCTCCCCCCCCCCCCCCAACGTGGGAGTACTTGGGAAAGGCTGTACTAGGCTATAGGAATTAATGAAACCAGATTTTGAAGCATCTTAGTAGTAACACACTTCCATGTCTGACATCCCTCCTGAATGAGCAGCAGTAGGGATGAGCAGGCGAGAAAAGCACGTGGTTACTGTGATCTGTTATGATCCAGTTATTAGAGGCTTCTCTGAGAATTTTCTAGCCGTGCTGCTGGCAATGTCAGAGTGGTGAGGAGGAGGCTGGCAGAGAAGAATAATGGATTCCTACCTAAGGCCCTGCAAGAATCAAGTTCAACTATTTTCTTTCTAAAGCTGCTAGGAAATAGCTACCCCCCGCCCCCTCCTTAGCACATTTAATTTTTCTCCTTCTTTTGAATTGACCAATGTCTCTGTTGTTTGCTTCTGGATGTTACTGGTAGTGATGGTTTTCAGGTGTGAGCTTAGTTAACATGCCAGTCCTCTGTCTGAGGGTGAGGAAGCTGAAGCTGGAAAATGCCAGCTTTGTGAAGCTGTGGTTTCGTTTACTGAATCACAGTTCCTAATTTTCCTGAGGCATAGGAAGCAATATTGAATTACAATCACTTAGATTCTGATTCAAAGGCTGAACATTTAAAATCCACTTCTCTTAAAATTAGATCTCTAACACCAACCCATGGCATTTTCCATTGCCTCACATGGAGGTGAAAGTTGGACATTATTAAATAAAGAAGACTGAAAGAGAATCCATGCATTTGCATGATGGTACTGACGAGGACTAGTGAAAGTACCAGGGACTGCCCAAAGCACAGACGAATCTGCCTTGACAGAAGTACAAGCAGAACGATTCTCAGAAGCAAGGGCAGTGAGACTTAGTCTCACGCAACTCTGGGCGTATTGTCAGGAGAGACCAGACCCTGGAGAAGAACATCAATCACACTTGGTAACGCAGAAAGGGGAAAAGAGGAAAGGCCTTGCCCAGACATATTGATGCAGAGGCTGCACCCATGGGCTCAAACCGAAGAACAACCTGAGGAGGGTATGGGCCAGGCAGTGCCAGGTTCTGTTGCACACGGGGTCCCTATAAGTTGGAATTGACTTGTCAGCACCTCACAGTAATAGCCTCGTGTGTCTTTCTGTGAATTTTTAAAGTCAACGTCTAATGTTTCGTAAGTGTTCTGCCAAGTAATTTTTCACAAACTAAGCAAGTGTATAACTCTATCTAGAACATGAAAGAGAAACCACTCTAGGGCCTTATGGACCCCATGTGAGTCTTCTAGGCACCGCCCTCCCCAAGGACCCTGCTCTTCCTGAAACAGTCCATAAAATGTATGTGAGCACTTAAACTTTATAGGTAACATAATCGCATTATATGAGGGTAAGTAAAAAATGTATAGTTGCTAGAGTTGTATTTCAGATATCTAGAGGTTTATTCCAAATAAGTATATTTAAACATGTCTCTGCAATCAGTAGATGGCTGAAGGCAAATTCTCTCAGGAGTTCACTTTTCTTAGTCTCATTAGGAGACCTTTAAAAATATTGGGGGGAGGCTCAAGGCTGATATTCTTTTGGTGTTGCATACTATTTCTTTTGTGTAAATATACTACTATATATTCATTGGAAATGCATAATTTTTGCCTTCAAAATGCCCAGCAGAAAGTTTTTCACCACCTCTAAAACATTCTGATTTCAAATTATTATTTTTAAATTCTCTTTCTATTATCTTCTCCCTCTTTCAAATTCAATATTGTAATATACCACAATGGGCTTAAACAGGGCAGTGAATATCAGGACCGGACATGAGTGCAAATGGGACCGTGTTTTGTTCTGTGATTTGTAGGACTATTGTGTATTGGACCTGACTTCATAATACCTAAAAACAACAACGATAGACTTCCAATCACTTGTTGATTCCTACTCTTTTCCATCCCATGAGGGTCATTCAAAGGCATAACATTGCCCTCCACTTAAAGTCTGTACCTCTTCCCCCTTCTCACACAATGCTGTCTGCGTGGTCTTTCATTTATCCTAATATTTGAAGCCAAGCAGTTGCTGTTGAGTCAAATTTGACTCATGGGGACCTTCTGTGTCCTGGTAAAATTGCAGTCCTCAGGGTTTTTAGTGGCTGAATGTTCAGGAGTGGATGGCTGGGCCTGTCTCCTTCTGTGCCTACAAGGAGACTTGAACTTCCAACCTTTAGCTTAGCAGCTTGTATTTAACTGTTTCTATCATCCAGGGACTTCTCCCTGATATTTACCCTACTTTAAAAGTCCATGATTTTTCTTACGCTTGATCAGAGTGTTTGGCTTCGGAGCACTTGCTCAAGGGTTCCTTCAGCCTGAAAAGTACATCTCTACACATGCAACTGACAGAAACTTCTAACCTATCCTTGAAGACTCGGTTCAGCTTCTCCCCAGCCCATATTCCCCATTGTTTCACACAAAAGCTCACTTCAATCACTCCTGCTCTGCTGTGACTGTTGGGTGGCAGAGTTCTTTGGAGTTCCCTTCAGGCCTCTTACCTTTGGTTTAGTATCTACTCACCTGTGCATTCTACACTCCATGATCGTGGCTCCTTTTCTTATTCTCTCGTTGTTCTTATTCTCTATTCCAGAACACTACCTGGGGGATGGCATGCTTTTTGTGGGTACAGACTACAGACAGATTAGGAATGAAGACTTGTTCTTGTAATCCATTTAGAGAGGATTGCCACCTAGGTCTTTTCAATGTCAACTCCTTGACTATATTGTCTTAGGAGTGTTCTTTGGGAAAAATAAAAAAGAAAGAAAGAATAAAACATAGAGAAGTTAAAATTGTCTGAGCTTCCACCATTATCCTGAAACTTTAATAACCTTGGAAAGATGATAGATGATTAGATATATAGATAGATAGATAGATAGATAGATAGATAGATAGATAGATAGATAGATGAAGAAGTATGATGTGAAGTAGAACAAATTTTATTTCACCACTATTCTATTTATACATAATAGTTCTACATCTGAGATTTCATTAACATTTATGCTAAAATAGCATGATCACTGTTTTCTAAGTGACATCCCCTGATTTTAAGTGGTAGACCTTTTGTGAAGTCTTATAATGTTAGAAAGTTAAATTACATTTAGTTATGCACTCAATGACTTACCTCTTTAAAATTAATATAATCATGTAAATCAGAAAAGCCCTAGATTTCAAAAAATATCAGAAATCTACTGTAGGTCATGTTGTTACTAGGTTTAGAGATTTTATCATCACATCTATTTGTTGGACTTTCTTGTTGGTCCTGAAAAAGAATTTCAAGGAGTGGGTCATAGGTTACATTTAGAAGAAACCAGAAAGAACCACTTCCAAAACTCTTGAGAATTTTAAAGTGATTTCATGAAAATAAAATTAAAAAACAATCCATCCATAGTTCTCTCGTACTTAAAAAAAACTGGTTCAAAATAGATGCCACAGTGCATAAAGCAAAAAGTGGCTAGGGAAACAATCTTGAAATGACAAATGCAATGTTTCATGCCAGCAACTGGAATTGTTTATGCAGTGTTACTGTCTTGACTTATGGACAGCATGATTTAATGACTTGGTTGCTCCATGGGTTGACATGGTAACCACAGAAAATGCCATAAATATCCCAGTTGTGGACATGAATGGTATGTTTACATTGCATGTGCTGTATTGTATGGCATGTGGTAGCTGTTGTCTTATCAGTTGGAAATGTCTGGAATTGACAGCTATTTTTTAGAATCATTTGGGCTAAAACAACTCTCATGACAGTCACTTTATTGCAAATCCAGAGCTGTGAATGTCCTGTGTATGTGTGAGAATTAAATTCAGACTTTAATGAGGCTATCAACCTTACCACAATTTGCCATGGACTGGAAGCACTTTCTATTTTTCAGAATTAGGAAAATATTAGACTTGTGCTGCATTTAATACAGTAGCAAAAAATTAAGATATATATTCAAAATAAAGCCTAATTATCAGCTCCAAAGATTTATTGAAACCAAAATCTTAGAGTTGGGTAGTATTTAAAGTAACTTGTAACCAATTATTTGTTTCATAGGTAATTATTTATATCATGTTCTAAGTTCTCTGAGAGAAGTAAAGACAGTCATAATTCTCTCTGCTTAGTATGTTTTTATACATAAAAAAACCTCATAGACCCATTCTTTAAATAGAAGGGGAAAAATATCATAAGATGGTCATGTGATATTGACTGTCAACTTTCCTAAGGACCGCCAAAGGTACACTATCAATCAAACAAAACTGCATGTATAAGATTCACTAGAGTGAGGAAGAAAACAACTTAATAGGTCCTAAAAATGACTCAAAGAAATGAGGTTCAGGGGCTGAGCCCCGGTGGCATAGTGGTTGTGCTCGGGACTGCAGCCCGTTGGGTTGGAGGTTCGAATCCAGCAGCAAGGCTGGGCCTCCTACTCCTACCACCAGTGGGCAGTGATGCACCAAAAACCAAAAAAAAGAAAAAAAGAAATGAGGTTCAGGATAAAGAGGTCTTTCGGGACCTTTGCTGGATTTATGTCATGACATGAATTGGACGGAGTTGTGACGTTGTTATGTTGGACTAGTGAGCCCAGCAAGAGAAATCTCTTGAAACAGATGTTGCCTCCCAAAAGCATTAGCTTTAATAAATTTGTTTTAATTCTGGATTAGGTTGGGATTTACATTTCAGGCCATCAGGTTTATACATAATAATTTAAACTACTTGTTAAATTCCTCAGTGTTTTGCCCTGCGCCACCTTGAATTCTCTTCTCCCATTTGCAGAATATTTTATTCTGTTCATCCAAGTTAACACCTGTCTACCTGCTAGTCTTTTGTTTCATTTCCCTTCTCTTGTTCTCTCTAAATTGTTAGAAAGTCCATTTCCTTTGATATGAAAGCACTTGGTGTGGTCTTTTTACTTTAGAACAGTGAATTTATACAATAGTTTTCCTTTGAGATGGACAAATTTCACTCAGCATAGTGTTCTTCAGGCCCATGCATGTCATGAAGTACTTCACAGTTTCATCATTCATCTTTGGGGATGCGTAGAATTCCCTTGTATGTATGCATTTTTTTTTATCCATTCTTCTACTGATGGGCATTTAGGTGGTTCCTGCATTCCTGCTACTGTAAACAGTGATGTGATAATATGGATGTGCATATATCTGTTTATGTTAAGGGTCCTAATTCTTTACATTATATAGCAAAGAGGTGACTGAGTCCTATGGAATTCCTATGATTAGTTACTGCTTTCCACGGTGATTGCACCTTTTAATAACTGCACCAGC
This sequence comes from Nesogale talazaci, assembly GCA_004026705.1. NCBI lineage: Eukaryota > Metazoa > Chordata > Mammalia > Afrosoricida > Tenrecidae > Nesogale > Nesogale talazaci. The sequence continues at coordinate 19,357 of PVJH01008681.1, read as the reverse complement.
AATGCGGGAGGGTTCAAATATCTCAGCTTCCACTCAGGTAGTTGCTATCTTCTGGCTTTTCGAACTGTGCTGTCTGTGACAGGGTAAGGTGGTCTCTCCTCATTGTTTTGATTTTTGTATCTCAGATGGCTGGTGATTGTGAGCATTTATTCATAGACTAATTTCTTTTGTGTTGACTAGTCTCAAGTTCATGTCTGTTGTTGTTGACTCTGTCCAAAGAACTGCTCTTAGTATTTTTGGGGAAAGGTGATTTTGTTTTTACAAATTCCTTTAAAGATCTTTTCCTTAAAAGACCCTTATTCCTCCTTCATGTTTGAGGGATAATTTTGCTGGATATGAGATTCTTGCTTTTCTTTCTTTCACTATTGTACACATGTCATTCCACTGTGTTCCTGTCTGCATGGTTACTGATGAAAAATCTAAACTTATTCTTATTGGTTCTTTTCTTTCTTTCTTTCCATTTTTTTAAACTGCTCTCAGGATTTTCTTCTCAGACTTGGTACTGAGAAAGTTTGACACAATATACTACAATCATTTTATTTTCAGTTGTCTTGTTTAGCGTGTCTTTATTTCAGTTGATTGTATCAGTATTTTTATCCTCTTTTGTGGTGTGAAGCTTCTTATATTGTTTTGTTGTGTTTTTTCCTGTGAATGCTCTTGTTTCTTTTTGGGAACAATTCCCTTTGAGATGTAAATTGTTCCAAATAACTCTTCGGCTTTCTTCAGATGTTTTCTCTTCTTGTTGATTACCTTTTTTCTGGAACGACAGATGTTTCTTCACATTCACTCTTTCAGCTTTCCATTGTTTCAATTGTCTTCTTCTTTTACAACCCCAAAATGAGACCCACTGCCATGGATTCAACGCTGACTCAAAGCAGCCCTCCAGGACAGGACAGTGGTGCCTCTGTGAGTCTGCAAGACTCTACTTCTTTGTAGGAGTAGAAAGTCTCCTCTCGCTCACTGCATCGCTCATATTTTCAAACAGCTGACCTTAACGTTATCAGTTTAATATTTCACCACTGCTCCACCAGAGCGTCTCTTGTTTTTTAAAAGTGTTGTCTAATTCTATTATCCTATCACCAATGTTCTGGATTCATATTTGCTTTGTTGGTATTGTAAGTTTTCTTATTTTCCTTTTTTCCATAGCTCTCTTGATCTTTTCATGAAGCCGGTGAAAGTTCCTCAATATTATTCTTTAAAATTATTTTTCTGGTAGATTCAGTGCTTCTTCAAAAAATAATTTTTGTTTGGTTCTACATATTGGCCATGTGTTTGTATCTATATTTCTTGTTTCCTCATATTTGACTTATGTTGATAGTTTTCATTGTGACATAGTGATGCAGCTGCTAAGGTTAAGAAGGCAGTTGTTGGGGGTGAGGGGGAAGAAGGTAGCTGGATCATAGGAGAATAGGGAACTCTGCCAGGTTGTGCAGGAAAGGAATATTAGAAACCACCAAACAAAAATCACTGTTAGCTGATTCTCCTCAGTGCTAGAAAATGTGTGTGTGTGTGTGTGTGTGTGTGTTATGTATGTCTGTCTAGTGTCTCTTCATGGCCTGGTGTCCCTTTTGCCTGTTATGAAGGTGGGCTTTCTCCTCAATAATAGAGAACTGTAGAGATTTTGTAGCTGGGCCTTTCCTGCAGCCCTGCAGATTTAGGAAGGAGGTAAGGCTATTTTGGGTGGTGGTTTTTGGTTAGCTTCGGGCCATAGAGAGCTGCTGCACTACGGCAAAAGTGAGCCAGTGCTCTCCTAGTAGTTAGTTCCATTGGTTCAGTGAGAAAAAAAAATGCAAACATAGAAAAGGAAAATGCCCCACATAGACTCTAATCCCAGTCCATTTGTGAGCACGTGGGCTTGTACCTTCTCCAAGTAGTGGGGAACCTTGAGAAAACCAGAGCTGACTTGTCTCCTGCTTCGCCTTTCTCCCTTAGACAGTATATTCACCCTTCCTGCCCATCTCCTCATTGGCTCTGCAGTCTTCAGGGTGAGGAAGTTCATTAATGTAGTTCACTTTGTTTTTATCTTGTCTTCTAAGGCTCCAGGCACTGACTTTTTCTCCTGTATTGCTTTTCTTCGTGTTTGCTGTACAGGGGCTTTATTGTGCATGACCATACTGATCTGGAAGCAGAAACTGTTTTGTCTTGATAAATAACTTGTTTAATTGGTTTATTGCATTAATTTGCAGAACAAAATACTCCTGGAACTTGAAGCTAAGTTGTTTTTGCTTCATCTTAGTGTCACTTAAAATAGGAGTGCAGAAGAATGACTATATTCAATGTTGTTTAACAGAAGGCCAAGAAATGATGTTAGGATTTCCAGCAACCTAAAGTAAGTCGCTTAATCTCTCTGTGTCTTGTTATATATTCTTTCAGTCACTTTTTTATTTATTATATATTTTGAAAATTGGATTAATTTGACTGCCTAGAACAGAAAGATAAGAACAATATCTGTCCTTCACCAACCACATTGTACATTGTGGTATGCTTTAAGTACATTATTACTGCATAATGTTCAAGAAGCTAATATAGGTTTATGAAACCACAGATAACCATCTTATTGCAAAGACTTGTCATGAAGTTAGGAAACACAAACATTTGTCTTAGCAGTCACACACACACACAAAAGAAAATGAGAACCAGAATATTTTTGGAATACAATTAAGGTTAAAGGAATTCCAAAGATCTCGGTTGGTGCAAATATTCAGGTATTCAGTTGCTAGACAAACTGTTGGATGTTTCAATGTACCTAGACATATTTCAGATGACAGACCTTCCCCAAACTAGCTACTGAATAAAAGTTAAACCAATAGTATCTCCCCAAATTCTTTTTAAAACAAAACAAAAATGTAGTTTAAAGTATTGAAAAGCAAGGATATTACTTTAAGAATTTAGGTGCAGGGCTGAGCCCTGGTGGTGTAGAGGTTGAGTGCAGGATTGTGGACCATGGGCTTGGCGATTCAAATCCAGCAGCACTCTCCAGGAGCAAGGCTGAGTAGCTCCCATGACCACCAGAAGGCAGTGATGCACCCCCCCCAAAAAGAATTTAAGGGCACCTGACCCAAGCCATGGTATTTTAAATTATCTCCCATGCATGTGAAATTTGGACATTTAACAAGTTAGGACTGGATAAGACTAGATATATATGAATTGTGGACTGGCTAAGAATACTGAAGGTACTATGAATTAGCCAAAGAACAAACAAATTGGTCTTGGAAGAAGTACACCTAGATTGCTCCTGGAAAGAAAGAATGGCAAAATTTCTCCTGTACTTTGGGCATGTTATCAGGAGAAATCAGTGCCTGAAAAAGGACACTATCCTCCTTAAAATAGAGGGGCAGCCAAAAAAAAGGAAGACCTTTAACCAGCTGGATTGACACAACCATGGGCTCGCACATTGCAATCGTAAGGTGTAAGGCACATTGCACATGACCAGGTGGTCTTTCATGCTGTTGTGCACAGGGTCATTCTGAGTGAGAGCGGACTCAATGGCATCAAACATCAGGAGCAACAACCACGAGAACCATCTGTGCAACAACCACGAGAACCGTCTGTGAAGCAAAGTGACAGCAACAACAGGACGAAATAGGAAGCTCAGGATGTAGGGAATGCATGTCACCAGGGAGGAACTCAGGAAGGGAGAGGGAGTATGGTGACGCAACTGAAAGAATGGAATCAGTATCACATACAGAAAAAGCTGAACTGGTGCATTTCGCTGTGAATATTCACAGCAACTCCAACAAAATCATCCACTGCGAATCGTTTTTGGCACTCGTGGAGTGGGCCTGATTCAGGAAAAAAATAATCAGCAGTATGTGATTTTCTCCATTGAGTGATCCTATGGCCATTATTGGGGCTCAGGAGATAAATGCTTTTCTCTCCTAGAAAAGAGTGAATTCAGTGACTAGCCACCGTGAAGGATAGATGGTGGGACCACTATTTCCTGATATTTTCAAAGGAGGCAAACTCATTAACCATCCCACACTCTCAGCATCGCTATAGCTGAGTATCATGTGGGTTCCTGAGCGATTCTTCTTTTTATCAATCATGAATCATCAAAAAGGACAGATGAAAGCGCAAGCATGAAAGAATATGAGATGTCTTGGTTCCAAAGCACGGAGGGCCTACTAAGTCCTCAAAAGCCCATCAACTTCTTAGGGTGAGTATACACTTGATAGACTTTTAAAATACTGGGATTTCATATCAAAAGAAGTTTTAATTAATACATTTTTACAAGATAAAATGTCTATCAAGTCCCATTTCTTGTTGTTGAAACCCAAAATATTTTCAGATCAAACTTAGCTAAAACTTACCCTTCTTGCCTAAAATTATTATATTGCTTTGTTCTACTTGTTTATAACATGGTATGTTCACTATTCAGAGCAATTATGGAAAATATCTAAAATGATAGGAAGAACCAAAAAACAATCCTTTTCTCTCATTTTTCCATCTATCCCTTTACTTTAATCTGATTTTAGAGAAGAAGCAAAATATTGTTAGTGTAAAACAGACAGATTTGTCACATCTTAATTTAATGGTAAAGAATTGCCTTCAATCATTGACTTTTATTTCTTTGTCTTGGGATCACATTGTAACTATGGAGCCTGGTTTATCATGATGTCGGAGGGAAAAGGATTTATCCTTGTTGAAGTTAACAAGTGTTGTCCTTGTCGTGCCCATCAGATATTGATGTGTTTGATTTCAGGCCCATTCATCACAGCTTGTGAGTAGTCATCAGTCTTTTTAAGAAGCAATTGCCTCTCAGACTTCTAATTCTGTTCAAAACACAGAACAAGCTTTGCATATGTGAAAAGTTCTCTTGGGTTAATATATTTAACAAATGGAGCCCATTTCCTACTCTTTTGAAATACAATATTTTGAAGACTTCTCCATTTAAACTATTCCTGTGCTATGAAATATCTTTATTGTGAAAGACCACATTTTGGGGGCCACTATCACCATGGTAACTTCAAAAACTTTCTGAGTGACAAGGTGATAGGAAGGACAGAAGTAGATTGAAATGTAAAGGGGTCATTAATGCAATGTTGTTAAATGTTGCTGAGTTGATTTCAACTCATAACATGTGACAGAGTGGAATTTCCCCCTTAGGCAGTCTTGGCTGTAATCTTATCTAAAGCAAATTGACAGATTTTTCTTGGTTGGAGCCTGTGAGTGAGATTGGATCCCCTCCCCTCCCACTCCACTCCCATCTTTCAGGTTGCACAGAAAGCTGAACTTCTTTAACTACCCGTGTTCTCTATGAAACTGTTCTAATGTGAACAAATGATGTCACTAGAAGGAGCAATACCACAGAAATAACAAACACATGGCATGCAGATGTTTATTTCTAATATCATCCTGCTCTCTGTGAGCTTCTCAGACTTTACGTGTTTATGGGAGTAGAACTCCCGGTGTATCTTCCACTATAATAAAATGGAAGCTTTTAAATAGAAATGGATGATTCTAAGAGGAGCAGGAAATAGGAAAGATGAACCTAGAGCAGCTTCTACTGCCCTACTGAAAGGATTTGCATAAGATGAGGGCATATGAATACAGGAGAAAACTGAAAGAGAGCTCAGTGCCCAAGCCTGAACAAATAAATGTACTGTAAATCAAATGTATGCATTTACTCCCATCAAGTAAACACCAATTCATAGTGACCCAATGGACAGAGTAGAACTACTCTCTGGAGTTCTTAGAGCTGTGAGTTTTTATGAAAGCAGGCTGCAACAACCTCCTCTTTCTCCTGTAGAGATGTTGGTGGTTTTGAATACCTCTTACCCATCAGGTCTCCCATACTCACATAAATCAGTGATACAAATGGAATAGATCAGAAAATATCACAGGAAAAAAATCCACATAGTTTGTGGAGATAATCTACTCCCCAAGGCATGTAACCCCAGTCTACTCATGAGAAAAAATATCAGCCCACTCTAAGTGAGGGACTTCTACCAAACATGTGACTAGCACTCATCAAATCTGTGCAGATCATCAAAACCAAGAAAATTCTCAGACACTGTCACAGTCAGAGGGAATCTTAATGAAACTTAATCACTCAAAGTAATGTACAACTTCAATGGGATCCTGGGACATAAAAGGAAATTAATTAAAATCCAACGAGATCTGAGCCAAATATGGACCATAGTTTACAATAATGTAACAATATTTGCTCATGAATGATGAAAATATGAGATATTAGTAGGGAATCTGGGAACTCTCTGTATAAACTTTTTAAGTTCTCTGTCAGTCAAAAACTTTGTTCAAAATAAAATATTTATTTTAAACATGTTTCTTAGAAAGAAGAAAGAAATGCCACATTTATGCTATTCTAACTTACAGAATAGAGCAGTCCTGGTGGTGTGCGTGGGTTGCAAACTGGGCTGTGATCTGGAAGCTCCAGAGTTCAAAACCACCAGAACTCTTGCAAACAATTACAGTCTGCTAAACCCACTGGGACAGTTTTACTCTGCCCTCTCAGGGTCATTATGATTCCGTATTGACCCAATGGCAGTGAGTAACTCGTGTGATCTTTCTCAAAGATCTCCATATCTCCATCCATTTAGGTAGTGTGAACTGAAACTAGAATAGTTTCGGTTGATGGCTTTAAAATAAATACTGGAATCAGTAATCATTTCCTGTCCCTGTCTTAAACAATGTTAGGCCTTAGCACAGTTAAATTACCTGCCTGCTCCAGGGACGCTTGATCCACAAGAAGCTTATGTCTAGTAAAATATCAAAGCCAACAGACAGCTTCTCCCTTAAGATAGGCTTAGAGAGTTGCACCTTGGGGTGTTTTTGAATTCAAAACTTGTACCCCATAAACTACTCTCCATCCTGCAAAACAAGTTAAAAGCTGTCCAGTACAGATTCTGAATCTCTTGCTTTTGAGACACTACTATGACAATGTTCTGCTTACTATAATAGCTTGAATAAATTTGTTTTAATTAATAGGTTTCGTGGGAATCTTGGAAAGTTGACAACAGTCATAAGGTTAGTACAAGATAATGTATGCTTATAATTTAAGAATGTCTTTGTATCTTCTACTATAAGACAATCTCACTTCAGGTGATCATTCTATTGAATCAAAGTTTAACTACTTATCAGAGATCTTTCTAAGCCTCCCAGTCTCTTAGGAAAAGGGAAACTTTATGTAATCTGGGCCTTAGTAGGGGGAGCCTCAGATCAACTTTAATTCTTTGGGTCTTTGCTGGCATCCTGTGCTGCAAGCCCTCTAGCCTGTTTCTGCTGATAATGTCTGCTGCTCATGGACCTGTGTCTGTTGCCTTCTTTAACTGGCTTCTTATTCTCTGACTGTTAAGGTCCCCCGACTTTTGGGTTGAACTACTGTTTAGTTTGCAGTCAAAGTAGTTAGCATAGCAGGAAGATATTGAACCCCCACCACAATGATACCACCCTCCAAGCTCAACCATCAGCACCCCCAGCTGCCTTCCGTGTTGTAAAGCAGGGGAGCATTTCTGCACCCACTTCTTAACACACGATAACTAAAATAGGTCCTGGGGGGGCCAATTAAACCTTTTCATCTTTAATAGGCCATTGTGCCATTGTTACTCGACCACAACGACCCTTTGTGAGCACTGGGACACCCTCTGTATATTCTCCAGTGAGCAGGTCACATTTTCGGTTTACTCCACTTAAAACTTCACCCCACCCAAGATTTCAGTCCAAAAGGGGAGCTCAGGTCTCAGGTCACTGAAGACTTGTTTCCTTCTCATGTGCTCGCTTCTCTGTGCAGATCTACCCGCTAAGATAGGAGACAATTTCCCTTTCTGGTCCGTCAGGTGCTTTCTCTATATTATAGCCTCTTCTTTCTGGGGTGATATTGATGGTATTTACATCAGACACAAAGATGTACTATTCAGATCTCAAGTTGAAGAAATGGAGCCTGCTAACCCCCTTAGCTTATTGTTTGGGGTTGCAACTGATTCCTTTGTATTGACTTTTTGGTCTTGTGTATGAAATCCAACTAAATTAACTGCATGAACTACAATCCTCCCAGGAAGGTTGCTCCCTTGCAATTTACAAGGTGTTTTCCTATTTAAATTGCCAATTTCACCATAATTGGAGGCCTTCCTGATAGCTAGGAGTCTGGAAAGGTTCATGCTATTTTAATAAAGAGTCCTCAGGCTGAGAACTTAAAGGGTTGTAAAACTGAGCTGGTAACAATAAAGACTGATAAATGCTGGTGGTGAGAGTGGTGACAATGGGGTCAGAGAACAGCACTAACAGCTAAGTGTGGGTCATCTGAGTGGCAACTGACACCTGAGTCTAGAGAATCAGAGACAGAGAAGTTTGAGGCAAAACAGGCTCAGAGCAAGTGACATCAAGGGGCCAACTTGCATTGACTCATTGGAAAGTTGGCAACAGAATCCCCATCTGGGTTTCAGGGTACAGAGACCAAGGAAATTGGCGGCAGAAGTCTGCTCAAATAGCGAGGGCATACCACGTGTAGGAGCTATTCAATGGACAGTTATGCTTTTAGAGGTACCGTGACACTAGCCAAAGATTGGTCCAACGCAGCTTTTTGAGAGATGAACCAGCCAGTGAAGAAGGCAGAGCCAGCCAAGAGGACGTTTGTAGAGACAAAGGGAAAGCTAGAGAACAAGTACAGCCGTGCAACACTTGACCTGAACTTGTGACATGGACTCAAAACCTGAACCCTGGGGCAACTGCTGGTATCTGAAACATGCTGTGCCCACTTAGTACATAGATCAGATTTTCAGATGAAAAAGTATGAACTTAACATCCGTGCCATGGTTGAGGTCACTGGATCGAATCCTCATCCCAGAAGTTTTATTACTGTCTGTACAATTACAGCTTTCATGCTGTTATAGTCTTGGCGGGGGGTGGGGGATGGAGTCTCAGACGAAGGAGAAAGACAATAGCCCAATCAGGGACTTCTCCATGGCTGTGTGCCAGAGCTGTTTGTTGACCTAACAGTGAATAGCTGGTAGCTCTGTGAAGTCTAAGGTCCTACCTCCTCAGCCACACTGTGGGTTAGGTGTTAGGCTGTTAACTGCCAGGTTGGCAATTCGAACCCACAACCATTCTGTTAGAAAATGATGTGACTATCTGCTCCTATAAAATTAGAATCTCCAATACCATGTACAAGGTTCTATGAATCAGATTTAAACTGATAGCAGTGGAGATTATTATGATTAGTTTGGTGTCAGGGCATTCACTGACTGAAACAGAGCCTTAACAGGTTTTATTGAGATTTTCGTAATAGCTTAGTATAATAATTGGCATGGGAGGCTATGCCTGATCTCCTCCGGTTACCCTATTGTCAAGAGGCAGGGGTCAGACATGCCTCCATATCTGTCCTTGTGTGCCTGCTCTGATGTCAACCATTCCTCCCACACCGCTCTACATCTATGCTGGGACTGATAAGTTATTGAAATGGTCACATAGAACACAATTGAGGATCGTTATTAGAGAACAATTAGCAAATAGTAAGTGATTAGTCCACTGCAGCACCTCTTCTCAGTCATCACCCAAGTCTTTTCTTCTGGTCCCTTGGCCTCTGCTTCCATGGACCAGGAAGTCTGCCTGCTTCAAATTCCTGCAGTCTCAGTGCTTCTCCTCTTGCTTTATCCTATAGTCACTGTACCACAGTCTTTGGTGCCTCTTGTCACTCTTGTCACCTCTGCCACTATCAATAGAGATGTAGAAGGTGTTCTTCTGATAGCCCTGGGATTTCTCTCTGTTTGAGATGACTTGTACATAGAAAAATGGAGGTGAGATTTTGTCTTTTAGCCAATTACACCCCAAAGGAACCTGAAGGACAACCTCTAGTAAAGTGCAAAGATAACCCCTCCAAAAAAACAAAGAAAATGCTTTCATTCATACCCTCAACTGTGTTCTATGTGGCCATTGCAATAAATTATCAGTCCCAGCATAGATGTAGAGTGGTGTGGGAGGAATGATTGACATCAGAGCAGGCACAGAAGGACAGATACGGAGGCATGTCGGACCCCTGCCTTTTGGCAACAGGGTAACCAGAGGAGATCAGACATGGCCTCCCATGCCAATTATTATACTAAGTTACTATAAAAACCTCAATAAAGTCTGTTAAGGCTCTGTTTTAGTCAGTCAATGCCCTGACTCCACCATAATTTTGTCCACCAGTATGGAAGAGATCTCCTCCAAAATGGAATTATATACACATAGAGTCCAAAATTATATTACATCACATAAGAAATTATAGCTAGAAAAATCATACTAATTGACTACATCTCACTTAGCACAAGGTCATTAATTTTGCCAAGAAAATTCTTAATTACTATTAGGTTTGAAGGCCCTAATTTTTCTGAACTATTAAGGAAAAATATGAATAAAGATAATATATTTTCCTATGAGTATACTGAGATAACTTATCATCATATTATTTTAGCATTTATCATAAGAAATAGCATAGAAACTGTTAGAAGCAATAATGAATCACAGTTGAGTTTCTTAAAGCTCAATCTACTACATGAAATGAAATTTCCTTACTGGTTCAAAATTCTTTCTTTTATAAATGAGATACTTCTAGTTCCTATAATTGTTTTTTGTCCTTGAACAAGTATCTATTCCAAATAGGATTTCTCCTATATATTTAGGTAGAAATTGAAAGAAAATTATCCTAAACAATGTTTCTTAGCTGTTTCTTGGTTCCTTCACCCTCTTGATCTTGTTGACAGTCTCCTTGAAATGAAAACTATGAACTTTCTCCTCAAACACAATCTATGTACATTCATATCTGCAAAATATGACCACAGCTTAGAAAGTTTAGGAAAAGCTTATGCTTCTTGGCTCTTGGGTCTCTAAATATAAAATTATGATCTACAGAGAAGTAAGGTCACAATTCTGGAGGATTAAATTTGATGACAAAGGCTTTAGACCAGTGGTTCTCAACCTGTAGGCCTTGATCCCTTTGGGGGTCAAATGATCCTTTCACAGGGGTCACTCAACTACTTATAGTAGCAAAATTACAGTAATGAAGTAGCAACCAAAATAATTTTATAGTTGGGTGAGTCACCACAACATGAGGAACTGTATCAAAGAGTCATGGCATTAGGAAGGTTGAGAACCACTGTTTTAGACACTGTTGAGGGAACAGTCCACCTCTCTTTATCTCCTCTGGGTCACCTAAGTAAAGGCCCCGGACTCACAAAGTTACTTTTCCTTGTTTTTAATTCCTTCTCCTTTTCTGCTTCTCAGAGAAATCTTCTCCCTATTCTGACTATACAGTAACTGTCTCTGTCTCTTGTATAAGCCCCGGGACCACTGGGCAACTGGTCAACCCCATTTCTTTGTCTCTTCCCAACAAGAAGAGGACAGACCGCCTCCAGTGTTTAAAATGAGCAAGGAAAATTGTAGAACCTCTACCCTAACAACCACACACCAGTGGTGGTCATGGGGGGCTTTCCTACTGGTCAGAGGAATCCAATGCCCACTAATGGAGCTGATCTTGCTCTTAACTCTTTACTATCAGGGTCAAGTGCTAGAATACACAGAAGAGGAACATGAATGTGTCTTTTGTGGGTGACCTGTTCCAATTGTATGCCAGCAAGATTTCAGAAAGATACATTCTATAGTAGATAAAAGCAGTAGGTTTACTCATTTCTGAATAATGCTGACTCTCATAGGAATGATAAACTGGAAAAAAGCACGGACTTCCCTCTAACTTGACAGGAAGGGATGAGGTGAACGAGAGGGGGGGGATTTGAAATGGAGCCTCCTCTTATAGTGTTGTAGGAGTTTGTAGCTTAAAAAATGCATACTTTAACAGGAGAGCTTTATAGCTGTCCTTGATTTATATAGTTGAAGATATTAGAAATGTACTTCAAAATAATTTAGAAAGCTGCCATAACACTTTGGATAAAAATTGTAGGCGTCAAGCATTAGGGCCCTGACATTATATCGGATGTTGAGAAGACTATTCCGCCTCGAACAGGTCCAGGAGTTGTGAGGTACCAGGACTGTTCTTAATAATAATTTAAAAATTCCTCCGGAGCTAATGAAACTGTTCCATTGTGAAGTTGTGACCAGCCAAGAGCCAGAAGAATAGAAACCTACAATAGAAACCCAAATGATCCAAAGAGAAGAAAAGTATTGAAATTTATTTGCAAAGTAATGCAGTTCTTATTACTAAACAGGAATATGCAAAGCAAAAACTGATAACATCCCTTCAGCAGACTTCTAAAATTGGACAATGGAAGATCTTATCTGAGCCACAAAGGGACAATACCAGGGGGCTTCAATAGGGTCAAGGGAAAATGGAATCAAAAGATAATGGACTTTTCCCACATACTTTTAGAATCACTGTATCAGAAGTGTCAGGCGATTGAGAGGACTTAGACACTATCTAACAGTGATGTGATTCCTTACGTGCAGTCCAGGAAAGGAGAGTGCACTGGTTCCTAAGGTTTCCTGGAACCCCAACCAGGACATTGCGAAAACAAACAGTGAAGCATTCTTACTGGGAGCAGTAAAACTCAGCACAAGACAAGAAGCGTTAGACTACAAAACCAAAGAATCAAATCCCTTCAAGACTGCTTTTATTGAGAAGTCTTGAAGAGACTTTAAATGTCCTATCTACGTGCTCTAACAACCATTTCTGCCAAGATAATTGAGGGATGACACAGTTATAGCTACAATAATAAAGAAAATGGCAAAACTAAAATGGCAGGGACAACATCCGTGGTTAAGAGGCTAACATGCAGGATTTGTGCTATTGTACTTGAAATCGGGATGGTCTCACAAATGAAACAGTCTTCCCGTAGTCTACTCAGACCTCCCAATGTGCCTTTCTATCATCAGCGGGGTTCAAAGCCCTATGGCAAAGTTAAAGTTCAACAGAGAAATGGGAAAGGAGTATATTTCTTAAGTGTTTAGCTACCCACACACAGTGCACATATGGCTGTGAGAGCTATAACATGAGAGAACTTTTTTTTTTGTTTTGGGGGCATCAGTGCCCTCTGGTGGTGGGAGTAGGAGGCCCAGCCTTGCTGCTGGATTTGAACCTCCAACCCAGTGGGCCACAGTTCCACGCACAACCACTACGCCACCGGGGCTCAGCCCAAGAGAACATTTTTAGGTCTGAAATCACCGTTAGAATGCTTTTTCAAGCCTGATGATAGATAAAACCTTTTTATTTCTCCTAAAAAGACTCTTGTATGTGTAGATAATTATTATGTATTAATATATACCTTTTGCCTCCAATCCCTCTCTGTGAAACTAAGACTTCCTGACTTGAAGAGTTTATTAAGATGGGAAGCACAAAATGTGGTAAGTGGGTCTTTAGGAGGAATAGTGAATGGTGTTGTTCCCATTTCCAGTTCTTTGATTCCTGGATCCTCAAATACTGGCTATTGGAGAAACAGAAGCCTCTATTATTGGACACTGCCTCAGAGACTTATTTTCTCTTGGAGAACACTGTTCCAAACTTGTTTGGTGTTTCTACCAAGTTGGTATTATAACTCTGTCTTTAGAAACCCATTCTATATTTTTATAAAGCCAGTTGCTTCGGGATGATGGGGAGAATGGTAAGATGAGTAGAGTGGATTCCATGCGCACAGACCCATTGCAAACGCCAATACTTGTGAAGTGATTCCCTTGATCTGAGGCAATGCTGTGTGAGATACCATGTCAGTAGGTGAGTCCTTCTTTATGTCCATGAATGCTAGCGTTGACAGAAACAGTATGTGCAGGGAAAACAAATCCAGATCCAGAGTAACTGCCTATTGCCTATTGCCCTTTCCATGAAGAAAGTGATCCTATAAATCAGCCTGTCATTAAGCTGCTGCTTGACTTCCCCACAAGAAATTGTTCCATATCTTGGGCTCTGTGTTGGTCTCTGATGCTGGCAGGAGCCAAGCGAGCCTTGGTGAGTGGGAGTTCATGTTGCTATACCCATGAATAACTTCAATCCCTGACAAAATGACTGCTTTCTTTATGCACTCATTAGACTAGGACAGGAGGGACTTGAGGAAGAAGATGACTCGTTTTCACAGAATGTATCATCCTAACCACTTGATGCTTAAAGTTTTCCTTGACAGAGGTAACCATTTGGTGAGTATTCACACGAGACACAGATTCCTCATACTTCCTTGTCACCTATTTTCCAATCATTCTCTGTCCATGGCCCTGACCATCCTGTCAATCCGCTGGCTATAGTCGGTAAATCAGTACATAATCACACATCAAGATATTTCTTCTTCCAAGCAAAATGAACAGCCAGGTGTATACTTGCAGGTCTGCCCATTAGGAAGATTGCCCTTCACCACTATCCTTCATGGAGCTCCAAAAAGCACCTGTACTGTCCCTGCTGTCCACTTTCTAATGGTACATGAATGTCGTGCAGATCCATCAGTAAAACAAGTGCAAGTCAACTAATTGTAAGGAACTTCCCATAAGGCCATGGGGTTTGAACTGGGATAAAGATGATAATGTGGCAAGGCTAGATACCGTAGGGATTTGGGCCATTTCTTCATGCAGGCTGTTAGTACCTTGAAGTCCTGCCCTAGCCTGATCTCAGATAGGCCACTTCCATTTAACAATAGAAGGCTACTATGCATATCCAACTTTATGATTCTGTAGGTCAAACAATGCTCTGCTTATGATGGGCATTTCTGGCCACACGGTGACTTGCTGGCCCCTGGAGAGGCACTCAATCTCCAGTAAGACCCAGAAACCGGCTCAAGATCATTTTTCAAAAGAGGACTAGTCCTCTGCCGAAGGTGGCAGAGTTTTGCTCCAAAATCTTAAGGGTCTGCACTGTGATTGACCAATAGGGGCTTGTCAGAACTGCAAACTGCCTATCGGTCTGACACTGACACCTGAAGCACACTTGGCTCTGGGGGATCGGTGGCCCCCAAGGCCTCTAGAGAGTCATGCACAGCAGCCTGGAATGATGACAGCATCTTCTCCTGTTCTAGGCCCACTCAGAGCCGGCAGTTTTGGGAGCTTGATACATACGAGGGGTACTTCCCAGGTCTGATGTTCATTTTCTTTTTTTGATGTGAGAGGGAGAGTGTATGTGGAGTTCATTTCACCAGGTCAGAGTGTTCCTCAAGCTTTCTATTTATAGGTTCAGAAAAGATTGCGCAACAGGGTGAGACAAGAAAAGGCACCATGTGTGGCAGACGACAAAGCTGATGCAGCCATCTCAGTGTGTCAGTCTTTGGCAAAAGAATGGCAGCGTGGAAGAGGTGAAGAAGAAGGAGGAGCTGTTGTTAGCCATCCAAACGGTTGAGTGTGAAAAATGTTTCCGACAATGGAATCGCAGATTTGGTAAATGTCCTAAGAGCAATGGAGATGACTTTGTAGGTGATAAGGTTGTTTTGTGGGGGAAAAAATGTTAATGTGTAGCTTGTCTCCACATCTAAAGAGGCCCACCAAGCACAGTCTCCCTTTTAGTTGTGGGAAGATCTAGATCAATAACTTACCTGTGGCGTTAGTAGGGACGTCTCAACATGCCTCACACCTCTGTTATTGCTGTCAAGTTGCCGTGCAGGCGGTTGTAACTCATAGCGACCCAATGCACAAGAGAAGGAAGCGCCGCACGGTCGTGCGCCCTCGTCCCATTTGTCCCCATGCCTGAGCCATTGCTGCAGCTACTGTGTCAGTCTATCTCCTGGAGGACCTGCCTTCTTTCTCTGTGCCTCCACTTAAGCCAGCATGTTGTCTTTCTCTAGAGAGAGGTCGCTCTTTATAATATGTCAAAATTATGTAAGAGGAAGTCTTGCCAGCTGAGATAGTTAAGGTTTGTTGTGCTAACCTGGCCAATAAGCATCCTTGAAGGGTGGAAAGGTAAATAGCTCTACGGGTCTCACCCTTCTGGTTCTCTGGTCTCTTGTTCTCTGATGGATGGTCAGACCAGTGCGCAGCTGCCTTTGCTGGCAAGGCTCACTTCTGGGAGGCATCTCTGGTATAGTCTTGGGTACTAGAGATACTGTGCAGAAACCCCTGCCAGCACTCAGATGCTTACACTGCCACTGGATTCAGAGATTTTCTACCCACTGGCCTATAATCCTCCTGAATTGGGCATGATTGTGTGTGTTGTTTGTTTGAAGACGACTTTGTAGATCAGTGTCAAACATTTAGGCTAAGTTGGATTTATGGGCTTGGACTGGACAGGGTGGGGTGCTTTCTGAATATACACTTTCCCTATATATAAAACTGTCTTATAAATACCATATATGAGTTTCTGTGGATTTGTCTCTCTAGCTACATAGACTAACACACCTTTCCTCTGAGGAACATTCCTACCGGACACATGCTTCCTTTTACCAGTTCACAGTACTTTTACTATTCTTCTCCAGAACCCCAATTCAAATACATTGATTTTCTTCAGTCTTGCCTAATCAATTTTCACATGAATATGAGGCAATTGAAAATGCTATGACTCAGGACAGGTATACCTTAGCCCAAAAAGGAATATCCTGGCTCTTTAATACTCTAAAAAAGTCTGGTGCAAAAGAATTACATAAGGCAGCACATTTTTTGATCTCTTGATTGCCGCTCCCATGAGCCTTGGCTATGGATCTATGTAAGACAAAATCCTTGACAACGTCACGCTTGTCTCTGATTACTGTGATGCTATCTATTGGTCCAGTTGTATTTTGATCTTCTTTAAATTGAGGTGCTACCCATACTGCAGGCTGCAATCATTGATCTTCATCAGCAACTGACTCAATTCCTCATGTTCATCAAGCAAATGTGTTTCATCTGCATACCCCATTTTGTTAGTAATTCTGATGCCATATTCTTCTCGATGGAAGCCAGCTCCTCTGGTTCTTTGCTCAGCATGCAGACTGAAAAATGATGCTGAGAGGATACAACCCTGATGCAGAACGTTCCTGATTGAAAACCAGACTTTCTTCCTTCTTCTGGTCCCATAACGCTCCCTTGATCCATTGACAAGTTCCACATGAGCACAATCAAGTGTTCTGGAATACCTGCTTTTCTCAAAGTTATCTGTAATTCATTATGGGCCAGTCAAATGCTTTGGCATAGTAAATAAAACATAAGTAAGCATCATTCTGGTATTCTTTGCTTTGAACCAAGATCCCTCTAATATCAGCAATGATACCCCTTCACCACATTCTCTTCTAAATCCAGCCTGAACCTCCAGAAGTTCTCTTTCAATGTAATTTTGCAACCATCATTGGGTGATCTTCAGCAAAATTTAGATTGTACGCAATATGAATGGTATTGTTCTCTAGTTCAAATTTTCTGTGGGTCACCTATCTTTGGAATGACACACATATTAATCTTTTCCAGTCAGTTGCCCAAGAAACTATTTTCCAAATTTCCTGCCATAGATGAGTGAATGCTTTATCAGATTGTTGAAACATTTAAATTGGTGTTCCATCAATTCCTAGAGCTTTGTTTTTGGCTAAAGTATTAAGTGACATGGAAGAAGGGAAGTGCGAAAAATGAGGGCGGTGCTGTCAGCCACCCAAACAGTTGAGTCTGAAAAATGTTTCCAAAAATGGAATCACAAATTTGAACATCCCCTTTCAGCACCATTGGTTCTTTCTCACCTGCTACCTTTTGAACTGGCATAATATCAACTATTATGGTATATGTTATGGTTCTTTATGGTGCACTTTCCATCTTCTATTTATGTTTTCTGTAGCAGTCAATATTTTACTCAAAGAATCATTCAAGATTGCAACCCAAGGCTGAATTTGTCCTTAAGGTTATTGTTTTGTTTTATTTCAGTTTAAGATGCTGAGCTTGTTCTTCCCCTCTGGTTTTCGAACTGTAGGCCTTTGCCCATGACTTTGCACTATTTGGCTTCTGTGGCTGCTCTTGGAAATTTTCTATTCAACTCTTTAACTTCATTCTATCTTTTTTTTTGGGGGGGGGGCATCACTGCTGTCTGGTGGGAGTAGGAGGCCCAGCCCCACTGCTGGAATTGAACCTCCGTCCCAGTGGGCCGTAGTCCCGCGCACAACCACTATGCCACCGGGGCTCAGCCCTTCATTCTATCTTCTATTTGCTTTAGCTTCTCTACAAGTAAGAACATGTTTCAGCGTCTGTTTTGATATTCATATTTTTTATCTTTCCTCTCTTTTCTCTCTTATTAATGATCTTTTTGTTTTCTTCTTTAATTCTGGCCTTATTTTCCTCCCATAGCTCTTCAGATCTTCTGTCATTAGTGCTCAATATGTTAAATCTGTTCTTGAGGTGTTCTTGAAATGCAGGTGGGATAAATTTAAGGTCATATTTTGGCTCTAATGGACTTATTCTAATTTTCTTAAGCTTTCTGCCGAACTTGCATTTGAGCAATTGATGGTCTTTTTCACAGTCAGTGCCTGGCCTGGTTTTAGCTGTTGATATTAAGCTCCTCCATCATCTCTTTTCACAGATATTATCAATGTGATTTCTATGTATTCCACCTGTGGAAGTACATGTGTATAGTTACAGCCTGTGTAATCAAATGTGTAAAAGATATTTGTGATGAACAAGTCTATGGTCTTTAAAAATTCTATCATGTGCTCCACCTTCACTTCCATCTCAAAGTCCATATTTTCCAAGTACTACCCATCACCAATAATTATTAATGCACCTTGATTCCACCTTTGATCAATTTCCTACTGAAGTTGTGGGCAGAATTCTTCAATGTCTTCATCACTAGCTTTTGTGGTTGGGATAAAAGTTTTAATAATAGTTATATTTATTGGATTTTCTTGAAAGGAAATAGGTATAATCTTATCACAGACAGTATTGTACTTCATGATTGATTTTGCAATGTCCTTCTTGACAATAAATGCCTCACCATTCCTCTTGATTGTGTTATTCACGGCCTAGTAAATAACATCATTTTCCCATTTAAAATTGCCAGTGCCAGTCCATTTCAGCTCACAGGAAATGTGTGCATCAAGGTTGATCTTCTCGCCATGCTTGTCCAATCTATACACTGAGCAACTCATCAGAGTGGCTCAATTATATGAAGAACATGACATCAGCATTGGAAGAAGGCTTATTAACAACCTGTGATGTGCAAACGACACAACCTGCGAGGAATTAAAACACTTGCTGTTGGCGATCACAGACTATAGCCTTCAGTATGGATTACAAGTCAGGGAAGGCCCAAATCCTTGCCACTGGACCAATAAATGGCATCATGATAAATAGAGAAAAGGTGGGGGTGGTTAAGGATCTTATCTTATTTGGGCCCATAGTCAATGCTAATGGAAACAGTGTGAAGAGATCAAAAGATGTATTGCAGTAGGTAAACCTACTGTGCAAGACTTCTTTCGAATATGGAAGAGGATAGATGTTACTTTGAGGAATAAGGTGTACCTGACTCAAGCCATGGTACTCACCATTGTATCATAGGCATGTG
>PVJH01008680.1:0-83664 GCA_004026705.1 Nesogale talazaci | reverse complement strand
ACATTTCTGTCAGTTTAGGGGCAGTGGCAGCCATGTGCTCATGTTAATTTTATGATTGAAATGTAGGAGTGGAGTCTGGCCTATTAATCTGGAGATAGCCATTGAGTAGCCAATGAGGCCTCTATGTGGGCATGGCTTTCACCTGAGACTCTTGGGAAATCTCGTGATATTCCCCTCGTGAAGATGAGAAGCTATCTCCCCCAGTTGTTGGGAGTTAGTTTGAGAGATGATTAATCATGGAAAAGACAAGATACAGCCTCTGAGAAGTTGGAAAAATTGGTGGAGAGACCACACAGCTTTGCCCTGATAAAGGCAGACCTCTGAAGCTGGAGTGGCATGTTATTGATGGACCTGAACCCTGGAAGCGAGGAGCCATGTGGAGACCCCTGCCAGCGCCAGAATTCTGCACCCACTGATCTGTGACTTCCTGAGTCAGAAGCAGACTTTATAGACTGATTTTGGGCATATAAGTTAATATCAGACTTATGACTTTGCACTGGACTGGATTGGGATGCTTTCTTAGTGTCACATTCTTTTTGTATATAAACCCTTTCCTTATATCAATACGTGTGTCCTTGAATTTGTTCCTCTAGCCTACCCTCACTGACACAGGGGCCATTAACAATGGCTTTTGAATCCTGCCCACAGGTTTCCAGGGGAGCAAGCCATCATCCTAACACCAGGGGAGTTAGTTCTGCAGTAAGACAACACAAAGGCCTTAAGTAACTAGGAACTACAGGGAGTAGAGCTAACTTAACTTCCATAACAAATGCTGGTAAACAGTTTGCTTAATATTTGGAGTATAATAATTGTGGAAAAATTCTCTCTTCATCCCACACTGACAGACAGACTGTAAAGCAGGGCATATGACTTTGTTGTGTTCTCACAACTGCCACTTGATGCATGGGCAGGCTCTTCATGAGCACATTGAGTGTTCTGGGATTCTCATTCTTTTCAGGGCTATCCTTAGTTTGCTATAATCTACACAGTTGAATTCATTCTTAATTCAATAAAACACAAGGAAGCATCTTCCGATAGTCTCTTCTTTCAGCCAAGATTCATATGACATCAGCAATTATCTACTTTCTTACATGGCCTCTTTCAAATCAGATTGAATCAGGTAGCTTCCTGTCATTGTACTGCTACTACCATTGATGGATGATCGCCAACGATAATTTACTTGCATGTGATATCAATGATAATATTATGTAATCTGAGCATTCTGTTGAATCACCTTTCTTTTGTATGAGTGCACGTCAGTTGACTACATCCAGATTTCCTCGCACAGACAAATGCATGTTTACAATATTTCATCAGCTTGTTGAGACATGTCAATTGGTATTTCAACAAGTCCCAGAGACTTGTTTTTGACTAATTCTTTAAGTCCAGCTTGGACTTCTTTCAGTAGTAATGAATGGACTGATGAATTCTATCAATGTCTTCAGTCTAAAATTGTTCATTCAATCCAGATAATTTGATAATTATTGCCTATTAGAATGTAAAAGTTGGAAACAAAGAGAAAAGAATAGCATTGGAAAAATATTGTCAGGGTGACAAAAACAAAGCTGAAGTTAATATGATCGGATTTTGCAAATCCAATGATTTGTTCATAGAAAATACAAGTTTTACTTTCCATTAAACTTTTAAACATAATCCACATATGTTATTTACCACTTCATAAAAAACACTCCTGGGCTGAGCCCCGGTGGCATAAGTCATTGAGTACCGGACTGCAGCCCACGGGCTTGGCAGTTCAAATCCAGCAGCAGCTCTCAGGAACAGCACTGAGTAGCGTCCATGACCACCAGAGGCAGTGATGTCCACAAAAACCAAAACAAACAAACAAAAACAAAACAAAAAAACACTTCTTCCTGCATTTTGAAATTACATGTTAATACCCTTTGAATGCTTAATCAAAAACACATTTAGCAGTCACATATCTATCACAGCAAAATTAGACCAATGACACTATATGCATTCTCTGACATAATAAATGCACTCTTTATAGCAATCCTCAATTATACTCAGAGAATTTATTTTGCTGTTCATAATTCTCTAAACAGTGTCTTCAAGGAAATCTTGTCTTTTATCATGAGATGCCATAATACTCTTCTAGCTATCACCATTTATCCAATTAAAAAATGAACTCCATGTTTTATGTATTTATTAAAGCATTACACCATTCTCAGCACCAAATTTTTTCTTGGTTTCTTAGTGCTACTAAGGAGAAATATGATGGTCAGATGGCTTTAACAAACACATATGTGTTCTGTTAGTTTAGATGGCAAGAAATCCAAATTCAGGTATCAGTTCTGTAGTAAGAGAATCCCTTGACTCAGGTTCTGCAACATTCTTAATATTCCCTGGAGTTTTCGACGTGGTATTTGATCTTTTTTCGAAAGCTCATGGTCATTGAGCTAAAGTGCAATTATTGGTCTTTTCCATCCCAAGTTGAAAAAGAGTATTTGGAAATGGAAAGAGACGTGGGCTAATGGAGTACACAAATATCAATCCAAAAGCCCTGAGACTGGAAGAAAAATAACATTATAAGATTATAGCATAATACTATAACAAGAAAGAAATTATAGCACAGCATTATAACAAAGAAATATAACATTATAAGTTGGGTACCACTACAAACTCTAGGAAGGATCACATCAATATGTTCTAGAGTGGGAGAAAAGTGAACTCAGAATCACAAAACACACTTGGCTCATTTGTCTCATACATATAGTCAGACCTCCCCAGAACTCTAGAGTTTGCCCTTCAGGTATGAAATTAAACTCACCATTATGTTGGAATCATCAAATATTTAAAATCAAAGGACAGCATGTACCCAAGGACATTAGAATAGGAGGCAGAATGGAAACAAGAATCACAAGGTGGAAGTGGGATAAGCAAGGATACCTTGAGGGGACTGAAATGGATGTGAGGGAAAAAGTGTATAAATTGTTGATTGGAAACCTGATAAGCTACTTTGTGAATCACCTTCAGTAAGAAATGTTGTGTTGTATACATTTGCATATCAGCAGACCTCAAATTGTTAATGAGTCTTCCAGAAATTCTGATACCAGACACTGTCTCATCCATTCAACCACTATGATTGAATGAATTCCATCTGCAGCAATCCTACATAGTTTTCTTAGGAGCAGACAGCCTCAACATTCTCCCACAAAGTGGCTGGTGAGCTTGAACCCCTAACTTTGCAGAGATGAGTCTGCAGCATACATAACAATGCCACGAGCACCCCTTCCATAGAATCAAATGTTCCAGGTTATTTGGTCAGCATGATTGTTGTTGTTGGATACCATGGATTTGGTTCTGACCCATAGCCACCACGTGCACAACAGCACCAATAACTCCTAGAAATTAAAATGTGATTAACATTTTCAGTAAAAAGAGAATAGGGATGTTGAGATTTCTTTTAACCTCCAAATTTAAGAAAAAAAGATGCTGTTGTTGTTGTTGTTTGTTGTTGTTGGGTGCTTTCAGGTTGACTCCCGTCTATAGTGACCATATCCCCGCAGAATGAACCACAGCATGATTTGACACAATCTTTACATTTGTGCCTATACCGGAGTCCATTGTTGCAGTCGCTGCATCAATCTATCTAGTGTCTTGTTTTCCTCCTTTTCACTGCTCAGCAAAAAGGGTTTGGATTGAGCAGTTGCAGTTAAAGGATGCAATTCTGAAACACACTTCTCCAGATTTTAAGTCTTGCTTGATTTTAACCCCTTGTTCAATTCCAATGATTAAAGTAGTACATGAACAGATTCCACAGGAGAAAGATGAGTTACTCTGAAATTCCCATTCTTATAAATGTTACCTAAAATGTATGATGATCCACAGAGTCCAATGGCTTTGCATAGTCAATAAAACACAAGTAAACATCTAAATGGCCTTAGCAAAGATTCATTGGATGTCAACAATCTAATCCCTCATCCCAAGACTTTTGCTAAATATGTATTGAATTTCTGCTAGTTCCTTGTCTATGGACTGTCACCACTTTTTGTGATCTTCAGCAAAATTTTACTTTCATGTAATATTAATTATATTGTCCAATAATTTCCACATTATTTGGGGTCAGTTTTCTCTACAATGGGCAGAAATGATCTCTTCTGGTCTGTTGACCAGGTAGCCATCTTTCAAAATTCTTATAGAAATGAATAAATACTTCTAGAGTTGCATCTCTTTTTTTTTTAACAAAAACATTTAAATTGGTATTCTGTCAATTTCTGGAGTCTTGGGGTGTATTTTTTTTTTTTGCTATAATTTCAGTATAGTTTGAATTTTTTCTTTCAATACTTTCAGGTTTTTTTAATCATATACTATCTTTTGATATAATTGAATGCCAATTAATTCTTTTTTGATAAAATGATTGCATTCTGTCTATATACTTTTGATTCATCCTAAACTATCATTGATAGTATCCTATCAGACAGCACTGTACTTCTAAATAGACTTGGAAATATTCTTTTTTTTCTTTTTTTACTAATCCTAACCCTATGAAATATTCTTTTTTAAAGAAAAGTGTAACACCATTTTGCTTGAATTTGTCATTTTGGCATAATTAATTCTATGATTATTTCATTCAAATTGGCCAATACCAGTCAATTTCAGCTCATTTATGCCTATGATCTTCACCTCTATTCATTCCATTTCATTTCTTATGTCATCTAATATTGCTAGATTCATGCTTCATGTATTCTATATTTTGACTATTAATGAATGTTTGGAGCCATTTCTTGTCATTTTTGAGTCATGCCACACCAGCAATTCAAGTTCCTAAAAGGTTTAATCCATCCATGTCATTGAGGTCAGTGACACTGTTTTGAATAGGCAATATTTTCTAGGAAAACTTTGAGTGCCTTCCAAATTGAGAATATTATCTTACAGAACAACATCAGACAATGTTCTGTTGCTACGCATAAGGGGATATTGCTGATCTCTTAAATATTACATTACTGCTAGTATCACAGTGCCCAAGCCACCACATATCACAAATTGACAGATGAGTAATAGGAATCAGTATAAAAAAGTCAGTATAAAAGAATCAGTAGAAGCAAATACAAGAAAAGGGATAAAATGAAGTCTTCATAACAAAGATATAGTATCCTTTGTATGCTCATGAAAGTTAAGACATAAGTGAAGAAAAGCACTATACTAAAGATTTAATGCATGCAAATTTTATTTAAATTAGTAAAGACCCAAGTACTCTAATCAAAATAATTTATTATGTAAAAAAATAAAATGTAAGGAAGACAATAGGGATAAAAATGATAGACTAAAGAAGAAATCTATATCTTTAAAAAATAGGGGGGCTGAGCCCCAGTGGCATAGTGGGTGAGTGCGGGACTGCGGCCCTTGGGCTTGGCAGTTCAAATCCAGCAGCAGTTCTCCAGGAGCAAGGCTGGGCAGCTCCCATAAACACCAGAGGCAGTGATGCCCCCCAAAACAAAAAACAATAGAAATTATTTTAATTAACTGACTACCTTTCAAATTGAGAATTAATATAAAAATCATTAGCAAAAACTTGAATAAACTGTATGACAATAACAATAAGTCTAAAGTGAAAGTCAATACAAGTGTTTCAGATAGATAATTCCCATTCCCAATCTTAAAGATGAAGTAAGAAATAATATCTGCATGTACTCTATTCCCTTTTACAAGTATAACACACCACAAATATCATAAGTAGTCCAACAAGTACATTAACATAGCCCTTTGTGTATGCATATATCTTGACTATAATCTGCACTAACATTAGCAATATGGCAAAATAATAACAACACATATTACCATGATACAGGAAGTCAAGAAAGTTTAATATCTTAGGGCTAAGTTGTAGTATATATTCTCATATAAATTAATGAGAAAAATAAAATTTATAATTCCAAAAATATTTTATAACAGTCTATAAAAATATTTGTGTTAGTCTGAGAGAAACAAATTCATAGACACTCATATGCATATAAGAAAGAGCTTTATATACAATAGCAATTGAATATTGGGAAAACATCTCAGTCCAGTCCAGATCAAGTCTATAAGTCTGATATTATCCCATATGTCTGATGCCAGTCTATAAAGTCCCAAATTTTGAAAAGAACTGTGATTTAACTCCTGAAGAATAGTCTTTGAAACTCTGAGAAATAACCAGTAGAGTAAGAAAAGCATATGCAAATAATTATTGCAGCAACACATATTTTAGCTTTAGGCTGAAAGAGTTGATTTCAGAGAGTTTCAAAATGTGATATATTTGGAACTAAATTTCAGTAGTAATATATACAGCCTCTGATAGCAAAAGTATATAATAATATTGAAGAGTATAAAATAGATTGATAAATTATTAATCTTTTCAAGCTTATGGTAGATGTTTTAAATCGCAATTTAAAAGACCATAGTTTTACTAAAATCTCATTTTACTGGAATATGTTAAAGATAAGATTTTCTGGAACTTGTTAAAATTGATCTAATTATCACATATAATAAGGGCATACTTTTAATTATAGCTATGGTTCTCTACTTATAGTTATGCTTTCATATTGAATGGAATAAAAGTATATACTATTTCCATGGTTCCAAACAAAAAAATAACACACTATCCATCCACAAAAAGTGCTAGAGTGATCAAAGCAGCTAAGCAATTTAAAAACATGACAATCATGGTACTCAGAATTTAATGTACCACTTGGATATTAAAACTTGGATAAAACATGGCAAAAAGTAAGGAGAATTGTTTCAAAGACTACCTATGATCTGGATTCAAAATATGACAAATATATTATTTTGGGAATTATTAAAAAATAGACATAAAGGCATGTCAAGAAATGTTACTCCCCCCCACACACACACTTTTAAAATATTCCTTGCATACAGTCAGATGGACTCTAGGGCAGTCACAGTGAATATTATGAGTCTAACAATCGTAAGTGCTGCCGGCAGAGTGGTTACGTGTTGGGCTGAGAACTACCTGGTCTGCAGTTCCAAACCATCAGCAGGTTTACAGAGAAAACAAAGAGCTTTCTTCCAGCGTGGAAGTAGTGGAGGCACAGTCCCACAAACTCACAGTGGTCAGTTCTACCCAGTCCTGTAGGGTCACAATGAGTCAGAATTCACTTGATGGCAGAGGGTTTATAATTAGGTAAGTTTTATTCAAAAGCCCTTGTTATGTAATTATGCGATGTCAGGTATTTCGAGAAGGGTATCGAGTTCTTTATAAAGGGAAATATGATGTATTTATTTGCCTAGGATTATCCGGAAATGTGTAAGTAAACATACTGGCACAAACCATTCTTCCTTTGGCAAAATTGCCACTGGATCACTATAAAATATGTAGTCATTAAAATTTGAAGCAATATTGTATCATGAATATGGAACTAGAAGTTGAAATATGATCCTGCCACTAGATTAAATTTACTTTGGTATTCTCTTTTATTTCCCTACTCAAAAATCAATGAATTCTTACCACCTGGCAAATGTAATGTGAAATATCTAGTCATATATTTAATGCCCTTGCTGTAATAACTCTAATGTACTTTTCTCACACTATAAAATTACCATAATCTTTAGCCCAGCATTGTCCAATATAAATATAATGTGAGTCACATGTATAGTTTTTAATTTTCATGCAGATAAAAAATTTAAAGTAAAAGGAACAAGGTGAAATAAACTATAATCATATTTTGTTTAAAACAAACACAAAGACCCAAATAATTTTACTTCAGCATATAATCAGTCCACATACAAAAAAACCTGACATTTTATTCTTTTTATGTATTATATCTTTAAAATCTTATATTTTATTAAAGTATACCTCAATTTTGAATAGCTACATTTTGAATTTTTTCCACCATTTTATTGGAAGCTCTTACAAATATTATATCCCATAGTTCAATTACATCAAAAGTATTGCAAAATTGCTACCACAGTCAGTTTCAAAGCATTTCTTTTCTGCTTGAGCTTTTTGATATCCAGTCCCCTTTATATTCTCTCTCCTCCACCCCCACTCCATAATTCTTATTTATTTATATTTTTTCCACATCTCATATCATTCAATTTGATTCACTTACAATTCTGTCATTTGCTCCCCTCAAGGGGGGGGTTATACAACCATCAATGCTATCAAGTCCCCCTTCCCTCCTTCCCCAGCGCCCCCAAAATCTTGTTTCCTCAGTGAACTCTTACTCCCTTTACGGTTTCTGAAGGGTTATCTATCCTGGATTTCATGTATTAAATGATATTAAGTATACAAATGAACATGCATAAGTCTACATGACTTGCAATTATCTTGCAAGAGCATTTTAGGTCTCCACTACATTCCCAACCTTCACATCAATTTGATTTCTTGTTTTCGACTTTCTGATAACTTTTCCCACTGATATTCCATTATCACACGGACTCATGCTTCTTTGATGTGGGCTTTGTTGCTTGCCTGCTAGAAGCCCACAGGTTTCACTACACTTTAAGACCCCATGCACTACATACTACTAGTTAGGCACTATCAACTTTCTTCATATCACATTTGTGTATGCACCAATTTTTTTCTTCAGCAATCCTGTAAGGAAGGTAATTATCAGACAATGTTACATTATTAGAACAAATCATTCTTATACTCTGGTAAGATTTAAATAGAGGCCCAAAGTCTTTGTTGCATTTATATACACACATATATATTATATACCCGCAAATAAACATGAACTTATATATATACATATATAACTGTAGATGAGGGGTTACAACCCCCCTAAAGTGGAACAAAACTCGACTGGTGGAACTTCTGTAGTACACATTTTTCCTGCTAGGCGAACATCAAGAATCAAACTCTGAGTTACTGCATCCAATGGCATCACCTGGGGAGGTTCTATCTGGTCACAGAGAATTGTTTGTGTGCAAGCAGTTTCAATGGGACATCATTTTTGTGATGGTCAATTTAAGATAACAGCATATAACTGCGAAATATTATTTCCCGCAATTGGAAAATGATGCAGAAACTGTTGTGATAGTGAGCACAGCTTATAGGACCTAGGCAATGGGAAAAAATTCAATTGTATGAGTGATTTCCTCATTTCAGAAATGGCAAAATGTCAATTGATGACAAGCCTCATTCTGGATGTTTGTCAACTTCCCAAAAGGATACAACTGTGAACTCATAGTGCATTTGAAGTTTATTCCACCAGATCAGGCTTTTAATCAAGCTTTCTATTTAGGGATTCTGAAAAGATTGCACAAAATTGTGTCACAAAAAAAGGCAAACAGGGGTACTGGCTTTGCCACCATGACAATGTACTATTCACCTCAGTGCAACAGGTTTTGGCAAAAAACAGCACGTCTCTCTTCCCCCACACACCTGACTCATGACCACACTCTGTGTGTCCTTCTGTTTCCACTTATGAAAACGGACATGAAGGGACAACAATTTGACAACATAGAAATGGTAAAGGAAAAAAAAGGGAAGTATTGCCAGGCATCAAATTAGGTAAGTTTTTAAAACATGTTTTTAAGAATGGAATTACAGATTTCACAAATGTATTAAATATAATGGAGAGTACTTTGAAGGTGATAAGATTGTTTTGTAAAAAATATATATCTAATTTTTTTAGATATATAACTTTAGATATATTTAGATATATAGCTTTGAAAAAAATTCCAGGTTTTTTTTATATCCCTCATGTGTATATATTTTCTCTCTTCCTGTCCTACTGTAATGTTTACCCATCAATCACCTTTTAGTAATTCCTCTCAGATGCAAGTGTCTTGATCAAACACAACCAAAAAAGCTATATCTTCCTCCTCATCAATTTTACAAAAAAGCTACACCTTCCTCACCCTCAGTCTTAGAACCCTTACTATTCCCTTGTCCCCTTCATTATTGGCTCCCTGCTTTCCCCCCAACTTCCTGCCTCCTCCTCTTCCATGTCCCTCAGGAATCATCAGTCCAATCTTCATAGGATTGACAATGCTGCTATGTTGCATAGGTAAACTCACACACACACACACACACACACAGAGCATATAAGAAGAGAGAGAGAACAAGAGAGACAGAGTCATCTGGCTGAGGATTTGTTTTGTTTTGTTTTGTTTTTAGTTAGTAGTTCCTTGATAACCTCATCTATTTCTTCTTTTGCTATAAGTCTATTCTAGTTCTTGATATCTATAAGAGATAATCTCGGGAGGGTTTGTTTTTCCAGGTATTTATCCACATCTTGCAGGTTGTTCTATTCATTGAAGTACAGTCTTTCACAGTACTGTATAATTAGTCTTTTAATTTCATTAGGGCCTGTTTTAACTTCACTAGTTTCATCCCTTAAACTGGATATTGACATCTGCTGCTTCTTTTTTTTTGACATATGCAGCTTTTTATCTTTCATTAGGTTTGCCACTGAGTTGACTTTTTCCCATTCATTTCTCTCTGCTCTTTCTTTTGCTATTAGAAGGGTTAGCCTGCTGACTGTTCCAATGACTGAAGGTTTGGTGATAGAGAATTGGCCATAAGGACTTTCTTTTTTTTGCATTTATCACTATCAAGTATCCTCTTATAAATGTCTTTGCTGTATCTCATAGATTTTGGTATATTGCATTCTCTCATTAGTTTCTTGAAACTTACTAAGTTCACCTCTAATATGGGAAAATACACACTCCTTTTGAAGAAGTTAAGTTATTCATCCTTAAAGTATTTTTCTCTATTTTTTTCTTTCTTTTGTTGATTTCCGGATTTATGGTGTAGTGATCAGAGAAGGAACGTTGAGTAATCGCTTTATGTTTGAATTCACTCAAGCTTGACTTGTGTCTCAGCATGTGTTCTATTTATGAATACGTGCCATGTGCACTTGAAAAAGACGTTTTCTTTTTTGCAGTTGAGTGAAAAGCTCTGAATATGTTTATCAAGTTAGTTTTTTTAATTGTACAGTTTAGTTTTGTAGACTCTTTGCTGAATTTTTTTCCTGCTGATCTTCTTCAGAGAATGGTGTATTAAAATCTACTCTGAGTATCAATCCTGTGATCTCTTTTATAATCTTTTGAAGGATAGAATTGATGAATTTCTTTTTTTTTTTAGGGGGGGGGCATCACTGCTCTCCGGTGGTGGGAATAGGAGGCCCAGCCCCACAGCTGAAATTGAACCTCCGTCCCAGTGGGCCGCAGTCCCGCGCACAACCACCATACCACCGGGGCTCAGCCCAGAATTGATGAATTTCATGGGTTTCTCAGTGGGTGAAAATGTTTGTTAATCTCACTGACTTTTGTTCTACTGATCCCTTAAACAATACATAGTGCCAATACATATTTTTTGTTGTCCTACAATTTGAGGCCAATTTTATCAGAGATTGGAATTGCAACTTCTACTATTTTTCAGATTGCCATTAGCTTGATATACCTTTTTTTGTCATCCTTTGTTCCTTAACCTGTGTTTTGTATGTAAGCTTGAGAGGTATCTGTTGCAGACAACAGATGAAGGGTTTTGTTTCAAATCCAGTCTGTGAGCATTTGTCTCTTAATGGTTGAGTACAGAATTTTAGAGTTATTACATTCATCTGTGGATTCTTGGCTGTCATCTTATACCTTTGGTGGTAGACATTTTCCTCCCTTCCTCTTTAGCTATGTGCTCTGTATGTGTGGAGGCATTCACTCTTGTCTATTTTCACCATTAGGTCAGTGACATTTTGTGCATTCCTTTCAAAGTATTGACTTCTGGAAAGTGTTATGCTATGTGGTGCTCTCTTATTTTTGCTCTGTGGATGTTGGTCTTCTGACCAAAATGAGTTGTAACTCATTTTTGTAGTTCTGTTTGATTCTTTCTTTTTTAAAACATATTCTCTACATTATTCTTGATCCTGGAAAACTCTTACCTCTCCACTTATTTTGATGAGTAGTTTGTAGTTTGATGGGGTAGATTATTTTTGAGCAACTTTTATTATACTTCGACCATCAGAGGATGTTATCCTAGTCTCTTCTCTTCTTCATGTTTTCTGCTGATAAGTCTAAGCATATTGTTATCAGATACCCCTTATAAGTGACAGCATTTTTGGCTCTAGTTGCTCATATGATTTTCTCCTTTTCTTCAAAGGTGGATAAATTGACTACTATATGCTCTGGTGTGCTTTTCTTGGGGTTCAGTCTAAATGATGTCTTCTTCTTTGGTAGTCATGTGCTTATGTTAATTTCATAATTGAGATGTAGGGGTGGAGTCTAGTCTGTTAATTTGGAGATAGCCATTGAGTAGCCAATGAGGCCTCTATGTGGGCATGGCATTCTCCTGATACGTCTGGGAAATCTCGCAATATTTCCCTCGTGAAGAGGAGAAGCTATCTCCTCAGTTCTTGAGAGTTAGTCTGAGAGACGATGAATCACAGACAAGACAAGACGGCAAGATCCGAGAAGCTGAAGGAGCCAGAGGAGAAAACACATGACTTTGCCTGATGGAGTCAGACCTCTGAAACTGAGGCGGCCACATGGAGACATCTGCCAGTGATGAGTTGTTTCTGCCACCACAGGAGGCTGTTGATGGACCCTGAGGCCTGGAAGCGAGGAACTATGTGGAGACCCCTGCCAGTGCAAGGATTCTGCACCCACTGACCTGTGACTTCATGAGTCGGAAGGAGACTCTATAGACTGATTTCAGGCATATGGGTTAATATCAGACTTTTGACTTTTAACTGGACTGGGCTGGAATGTTTTCTCAATGCCCTGTTCCTCTTGTATATAATCCTTTTCCTTATATCCATATGTGTGTCTATGAAATTTCCTCTAGTCTATCCAGACTAACATATCTTCCTAGATGAATGTCTACTTCTCCATTAAATTGGGGCCCAGAGAGGAGGTTATATGTAGTTCCCCCTTTCTACTCCACCACCCCTCCACCCTCCCAGTACCACCACTCCCATTACTCATCCTGAGGGAATATCTATTCCAAATTCCACATGTTTCCGACTCCAGTGTATATCTCCTGTTCTAGTCGGACTTGTCTGGTAGAACCGGGAGCATGATAGTGGGTGTGAGAGGAAAGATGCATATTTCATTGTTACTACACTGTGCTTTAACTGGCTCAGTTCCTTCCTGCACCGCCTCCGTAAGACGATGTCATTTCACCTATTGATGGGCTTTGGATCACCAATCTGCACTCCCCTCTATTTATAATGATATAATTTTAGTTCTTTGATGCTGACACTGGATCCCTTTAACACCTTGTGGTCATGCAGGCTGCTGTGCTTCTTCCACGTGGGCTTTGTTGCTTCTGAGCTGGATGGCCGCTTGTTTACTCAAGGCTTTAAGACCCCAGATGCTATATTGTTTCATAGCCGGGCACCATTAGCTTTCTTCACCACATTTGCTTATGCACACATTTGTCATCAGTGGTCATATCAGGAAAGCAAGCACGCAATTTACGGTTTTTAGTTCTTAAACCCTGATAACTGATCCCTTTAACAACTGATGGTCCACACACTGGTGGGATTCATCCATGTGGGCTTTGTTGTTTCAGAATTTTATGGCCACTTGTTTACTCAAGCTTTTAAGATCCCAGACACTACATCTTTTATAGCCAGGCACCATCCACTTTCTTCACCATTGCTTATGCACACATTTCTCTTCAGTGATCAGGTAGGGAAGGTGAGCATCAAGGAATGCCAATTTAATAGAACAAAGTGTTCTTGCATTTAGGAAGTACTTTAGTGGAGGGTCAATGCCCATCTGCTGTTCTACTACTAAGCCTAAATGTTCATTCATCTATTTCCCCCATTGTCACATATGGATATATGCACCTATGTACATGGCTGTATTTAAACCTCTATAAATGCTCTTTACCCCCAGTTCTTTCCTCTATGTCCTTTTACTTCACTCTTGTCCCACTATCATACTCAACCTCCATTGGGTTTCAGTATTTTCTCTCTGTTGCATTACCCTTGATCAATCCCTACTGGACTTCTTTCATCCACCTTGTCTCTAATTTGGTTTTTATTTATTTTTAAGAGGCTTCCATCGTTCCTTGTATGCAACACTCTCCCTCAGGGACAGGGATTTGATTGACTGTGTGGGTTTGAAGCTCACTGGGTCTGCATTCTCCACCTTGCTTCTCTTGGCTTCCCTACCAGCTCACTCCTGGCTCACTGCTGCATGGCCCAGTAGGTTGCATGTCAGGAAGCTGTGATCTGCCATGGGTAAATAACCCAGGGGTTTGTAGTAGGCCGATGCCATTGCTCTCTGATTGTGGTGAATTTGTGTCTAGATATCTTTTGTTACATCACTGTGGCAGTTTGTACATGAAGGTGGGGAGAGGGGAAAAAGAAGTGGTCAATGCTGTCTCTCTGGTCCTGGGTAGGGAAGAGAGATGCAAAGTCCATGAATGCACAAGTAGAGAGGGGATCAAAGGAGTGATCTTTCTGACTGCTTTCCACAGGCTTTCCCAGGCTGGGGTTAATGACCCACCCTTGGACAGCACTCTAGGGAAATTACAGCAGGCTGGCAACTCTCAGATCTAAGATGTTGGAAAGAGTAGTAGATTCCATCCTCCTCTTCCCAGCAAGGGATGTGGAAAGCCCGTGGCAGGCACGGTGAAGTTAGAGTACCCCAGTGAGCACTCAAATTGCTCCACGGGTCAAAATCATGAGGGAGTTCGGAACCGCAAACCTTAAGAGAGTGGGATTCTACCTTGATCATCCAGTTCCCCAATAGTGGCTTCTTTACCTTCCAATTCTCTAATATAACAATGAAACCACTGGGTGAGTGATTCTACCTGAATACCATCTTCCTGGAAGTACCTGTATTTTGATTTTTCAATGGCTATATGTAACTACTCCTGTACTGTCAGTTTCTTCATCTCCACACTTTTACTCATTACACGTCCAGCTTCAATGAACATTGGTCTTGTGGTAAAACTGCAACCACATATTCATTGAAGCTGAATTCAATGATACCTTCTGCTTTGCTGTTCACAGTATCCCCAAATTGAGAACACTGAAATTTTTAAATAATGAAAAGGCCTCATTGATATCCAAGGTTATATTTTCACATACAGTCAGATATTTGCATCTTCTTGTTATCACATAATTGTGACTTCCTCTGAAATACAAGGCTATTCATTTTTACTTTTATGTTTATAAAAATATTGTAATGTATATACATACTTGGCTCCTTTCTCTGGGCTGAACCCATATCTTTTTCATGTTCATTACTGCAATGAGTTTTGCTGGTTTCCCAGCATAGACACTAATCTAGCTTAGCATGCAATTTAAATAGTAATAAATATTTTTAGATAATATGCTATTATAAGTAAAATTAAACTGGTAAAATGTAAATCCTGTCAAATGCTGTTAGGTCTATTTTTAAGAAATGGAATATACCATAGAATATCCTATTTTGCATATCTCAGGGATAGGGTAATTGCCAACTGACAGGGGACAATGCAGGATAAATACATTCACAGTACTCAATGAGTGAACAGAAATCTGACAGAGCATCACCACTGTGTAGATCTGGAAGATGATGTAACTTAAAAAAAAAAACTATTCTCTTCATAAATTAACATGATCTAAACTCTCATTTTAAGGCAAATAATGGAAGTAGAATTCATTACAGGCTTATCTTAAGCACATCACGATCATGGGTGACTAAGTTAGCTTCTAAGAGTCAGAAAAATTGACACATAATTAGGAAAGAATTAGAAAAGTGTTATTCTATTCTTGAAAAAATTCAAGTTTATGACTCAGCAAGATAAAAGGGGCTCAAAATATGGTTCAGAGCAGAAACCAGCAGTAGGAAACTTGATAACACATATATTTCCTCTGTAGGGTCAGAATAAATACCAGACTAGATTTAAGGAGCTGGAGATTAACAATGTCACTAACACTCAATTATTCTACTGGCTTTTCAGCTCTACCCCTCCCCTCCCTCAAGGATATTCCTTCACATCCCCAAGTTCTGTAATCCACTGCAAAGTCCCCCATACACTAACAAAACATTCAGGAAATGTCTCACATAATTGTGGATGCTGTTCAGTCCAGAATCTGAGGATTAGGCAGAGGTGAGCCAAATATACAGGCCAGAGTCAGAAGTCCAAATTTTTCAAAGCCATCATGTATCTCCTTGCTTTCTTCCAGAGCTCAGATTGAAATCAGAGGTCTGACTTTTCATGCGCTACAAAGAATGGATGTGTGAAATAGTGTGCCAGCACCATTATATATACACAAGGAAAACAAAGACCGTGGCTCTGTTCATGTTCACTAGGGAGGGCCTAGAATCTGGCATCAAGGAAGCAGAGAGTGTGGCCCAATTCAAATTCTCCACTAAGGTCAGGACTTAATCCCAGCCTATGCCCATTCTTTATTAGAGGATACCCTCCATAATGTGACTTTAGATGTACAAACTCCAGACTTATAATGTATCACAAAAGGATTTATGTTTAGAAGGGTAATATTCATTGATTATAATTCAACTGCTGCATGAATTAATCTTATATGCTAATCTTATAGTAGTTGAGTCATGCTCTATTAAAATTAGAATATGTGCATGTCAGGATTCTGTTCTCTCATATTCAATCTGTCTGCTAAACAAATAATCCAGAATGCTGGATAATATGAAGAACTCAGCATCAGGATTGGAGGAAGGCTAACTAAAATCTAACATAACCCAATATGCAGATGACACAACTATATTTGCTGAAATTCAAAAATCAAAGAGAACTACAGAGAGATAACTAAGAGAATATAAAGATATATATATTTAAAGTCAGTAAAGAGAAATTATATGTGTGTACATATATATATTTAAATCTATATCATCTATCTATATCTAGATATATATAGAGATCTAATATTTCAATATTGAAGCACTCTATCAGCTAAATATTGAACTCATGTGGAAGTATTAAATGAAGAGGAAAGGAATAAACAGACTTATTGTTTCCAAAACATTTGATGCTCAATTGTTTCAGCATTACATATGATCAGGAACTAATGATATTCAAGGAAGAAATCCAAAGGCATCAGTATAAAACAAGCTCTAAGAATTGACAGAATACTAATAGAAAAATTTTTTCATTACCTCTTTCTTCTATGTCATCAAATCACTATCCTTTCATGTCCCTCTTCACTCACAGAAAAAAAAGAAAAAAGAAGTCTCACAGAGCCAACTCAGTTAACTGTCTGGGGCAAGAGAGGCATGCTGTTTTTGCTCAAACTTACTATGACCAGAGAGTACCTTCCCAAGGGATGCCACTGGGTGCACTAACTCAGATTGAGTTGCTCAATGCTCACCTATTTGGAAAAATATGTACTTTGAAAGCTTCACCCTGCGAACCATTTTCCATATTTCAGGGAGTACACTCACTCTCATTTCATAGAATAGAAGAAATGTTAACTGAAATTAAAACGTTATTGAAACACTTTAAAAGTAAGTTTGATTTTGAAGGAAAGAAAGTCAGCAAACATAGGGGTAGTAAAATTGAAATCATTCATTTGAGAAGTAAAATGTAAAAAAAAAATCCCCAAAAATAAAAGCAAAAGAGACTAGTTAACAACTATCAAAATGTCCAAAGCACATATTTGAGCATCTCAGAGAGAAAGAGAAACTGGAAAAACAATATTAAAAGAAATTATGGCAAAAACCTCACCACATCCAAGAATTTCCACAGAAAAACAAGCAAAATACATTCACAGTAAGAAGCATAATAATCAAACTAATGAAACCCCAAAGATACTTGGAAACAAAGAGAACGAAGCAGATCATCACTTACACAGCATTCTCACTAACATTAACAGTTTCTCTTCAGAAATGAAAGCCCAAAGGATAATAAATGCAAAATGCTGAAACAAAACAAAAAATTAAAGAGTAAAACATTTAGCAACAAAGGTTTATACCTTAGGCAAAATGTATTTCAACAATTATGGCAAAACTTATATATCCCCAGGTGATGGAAAGTTTTGTGCTTTAATATTAAAGTTTGGTGCTACGAACTAAACCAACAGTGTCATAAAAGGAAGGCCTGATCATCCTATATGGCAAAGTATGCAGAAAACTTGCTGTGCTTTGTGCATAACATAACTCTGTTATGTGAGCGTATGACGATCACCCTTTCCCTATTTATGAGGATAGCAGACTGTGTCTAAGTACAGAGTCTGTCCCATCCAGTAGCATATTACTTCCTCACGGAATTTGAAAAATTTATAGAGCCCACACAGATATCATGAACTATTGCATACTGCACACACACACACACACACACACACACACACTCACACACACACCAAAAATTCTGAAGGTATTCTGACCACCAAGAGCTGTGGGGAAGGCACCCATCCCTGCAATCCTATATGGAAAGGAATGCTTCCGGAACAACAGGCTTGCTGTTTATGTACAAACTATCATGGCTGTCAATGAGAGAAATGGATTGTTTGGCAAGGTCAACAATTCAAACCTACCAGTCACTCCACTGGAAGAAGATGAGGCTTTCTGTTCCCTTTAAGATTTACAGCCAGCTGAGCCTGGGTGGTGTCGTGGTTGAGTGCGGGACAGCAGCCCAAGGGCTTGGCGGTTCAAATTCAGCAGTGGCTCTCCAGGAGCAAGGCTGGGTAGCTCCCATGATCACAGAGGGCAGTGATGCTCCACTCTACCCCCCCCCCAAAAAAAAAAAAAGATTTACAGTCTCCAGAACTCAAAGCAGCATTTGTGCTCCAGGGTTTCTTTGAGTCACAATAGACAGGACAGATGTGAGTTTTTGTTTGACTCGATCAGCAGCAGTATAGTCTTACACAGGTGAATATCGTGAACATTCAACATAAAACCAATACAAAAGATGGTAGGTAATGTAAAAAGAAAAGGAAGAAATGAAGCTCCAGATACTTCAAAATCATGCAAAAGAAATATATAAACAAATAACATAAAACTGCACTATCTTGATGCTAGTCAAATATCACTTGTCTTTCTGTTTGTCATACCATGGTGACTCTTGTTCTGCTGTGACACTGGAAGGTGTGTATTAATAAGATATTCATGTCATTTAAAGCAGGCATGGCATTCGAATGTCACCGGGGTCATCCAAAATGAATATATTTCAGTGGAGCTTCCAGACTAAACTATGAAGAAATACTTGGTTGACCTCTTCAGAGGAATAAACTACCAAACGCTTCGTGCATAGTATCAAATCAATGTCAGATACTCAAGGTTTAATGCACAGAAGCAGAACATTGTCAGAGATACTTTGATGACATGTACAACTCTTGACGAGGGACCTGCTGAGCTGTAGGAGGAGATACAAGACATCATTCGTGAAGCAAATGAGAAAACGAACCCCACATGCCAAATGCCCCTAGAGTCACCCAAAGGTAACAGGTTTCTTCTAACTGAACAGACTAAGAAGAAAAGACTATAAAGAAGGAAGATACTGCCCTGGGGGGATGATGGAGTAGAAAGGGGAACCAATTTCAGGGATCTGCATATAATTTCCACTCTGGGGCACAGACAACTGGGAAGTGAGTGAAGGGACACATTGGACAGTACACGATATGAAAAATAATGACGATTTGTAAATTATTAAGCATTCATGGAAGAGGGGAAGGGGGAGGGAAGGGAAATATGGGAAGCTGGTACCGGGAGTCTAAGTGGAGGAACAATGTTTTGAGAGTGATGGTGGCAACAAGTGTGCGAATGTGGCCTGCATACAATTGATGTAGGTATGGATCATGATGGGAGATGTATGAGTTCCCACTAAAATGATTCATTAAAAAGGGGGGGAGGGGGAAAGAGGAGCTTATATCAAGGGCTCAAGTTGAAAATATTTGGAAATGAATATGGCAATATGTGTACAAATATGTTTGTTATGAATTATGTACTCAATGCTATAAGAAAATATGTTTGATAAGAATGATGTACTCAATGCTATAAGAGATATGAGACTCCCCCCAAAAATCATTTGGGGAAAAAAGAAGGAATACACTGACTACTTTTGAGGAATTAATAAACATACAAATAGTAACAGAAGACCATCAGAATTAAAAACTTTATTGATTTCAGTAGAACATGGTCAGATATTCTGCCAGAAAAATAATCTTAGGCCACAAGATTTTAAAGATGACATTACAGATAAACTTTCCAAAACAGACTCTCATAGTGGTATAAATGGAGTTAAGCATTTGAGACTAAAGCCTTCCAGACCTTCCTTTGCTGATGGGGCACAGATTAAAATAAGAAGAAGCAGCTGCAAAAATCTATTAACAATTAAACTTGGAATGTACTAGATATGAATTTATAAAAATTAGAAATAAAAAATGAAATGGAATACATAAAGATAAGTTTCATAAGCATTAGTGAGCTGTAATGGACTGGTATTGGCCATTTTGAGTCAGGAAACCATATGGTTTGCTATGCTGGGAAAGAAAAATTCAAGAGAAATGGCTTCAAACTAATCTTGGAAAAAGAAATTTCAAGATCTATCTGGAAGTAAATTCCTGTCTGTGAGAGGATTATAGCTATCTGTCTTCACAAACTCATATCAGTACAACTATTATTCTAATTTATGCACCAACTACTTAAGCTAGTATTGAAGAAACTGAATTCTATGAGCATCTCTAATCTGATATTGATCCAGTATATGATCAAGAAGCACTGGTAATTATTGCCTATTGAATTTCAAAGTTGGAAACGAGGAAGGAACAATAAAAAAAAAACGTGCTTGATGACAGAAACAAACCTCAAGATTTCATGATGGAATTTTGCAAGATCAATGACTTCATAAAAAATACCTTTTTTAAACAATACTAAGCAGGGACTATATGTGTGGACATTTCCAAGTTGAATCCACGAAATCAAATTAAATATACCTGCAGAAAGAGACAATGGAGAAGTTCCATATCAGCAGCTATAACCAGCCCAAGGAAGGACTGTGAAACAGACTGTCAGTTGTTCATATGCATGCTCAGGGTTGGAGCTGAATAAAAGTGAAACAAAATACAACATAGTTTTCCACCAGAATTTCCGTAAAGTTCCAGAACAGATATGCTGCACTAACTACTAATGACAGAAGATTTATGGGAGGACATCAAGAGCTTCAATCATCAAAAAAACCAAAGATCATTTAAAAAAAATAGAAAAGAAAACCAGATAGGGCAGACCCACAACCCACCTGAAAGATAACTGAACAGATATATTCAGGGTGCGGCATAGCACTGATGAACCACATAACTATCTTCTAGTTCTTTAATATTTCCTTCCCACTCTTATGACTTTTATTTTTATTAAACATGTTAGACTTGTGGATGTTCATTTTTATACTTAAGATCATTTTATATATGACAGCCAAGTTATATAATCCTTCAGAAATAGGAGTAATGGCTCCCGGAGGATACAGGAAAAGGGGCAGGGGGAAGGGGATAGGGAACTGATGGCACTGATGACAGTATAACCCCACTTGAGGGCAGGGAACAACTGAATCATATGTGAATGGATTAATTGGATGATAGCGTAGAGGAAGGAGGTGCTAAAGCACAGCTGATTTAAAGGAGTTCAAGAAGAAAGAAAATGTTTTGAAACTGTGGTAGCAATTGTGCAATACTGCTTGACATGATTTCACAATGAAATGTTATGATATCTGCAAGATCTCATAATAAAATGATTTTAAAAAAGAAAACAAAGGTAAAATACACTGTGAGTGTCAAGAGAATCTGAAACTTTTAGTATCCATAGAGTAGAAAAGCAATGAAGAGAGGATGCAATAAAAGATCAATAAATAGCATTATTAAAAATGGAGAAAATAGTGAAGCTGTCAATGTTTTAATTTTACTTGTATCCAACATCCTATGGAAGCAATAATCAACAAATCAAGTGAAGTATTGCACTCAGAAAACTGCCAGCAAAAAGCACCTTAAAGTTAAAAGATAAAGATGTTACTTTGAAGATGAAGAAGCATCTGACTAAGTCATAATATTTAAATGATCTGGTATGTATGCAAAAAGCCTAGAAAAAGGGCCTTTGCTTGGTGAATTAAGGGGTCCTTGAAAAAGAACGAGTTCTATGTGCATATATTTATAGGTTTAGTAAGAAGGCAGCAAATGGACATTGGGTCTCAACTCAAGTACTTCCTCAATATGAGAATACTTTGTTTTATTAAACTAGCATTCCATCATGCTCATCTTCTGACACAATTGCTGAAGACAAATGTATGCATAAGCAAATGTGGTGAACAAAGCTGATGGTGTCCAGCTATCAAAAGGTATAGACTCTGGGGTCTTAAAGGCTTCGAGGTAAACAAGTGTCCATCTAGCTCAGAAGCAATAAAGTCTGCATGAAAGAAGCACACCAGTTTGTGTTACCATGAGGTGTCAAAAGGATCAGGTATCGGTTATCAAAGAACTAAAAATCATATCATTGTAAATGAAGGGGAGTACAGACTAGAGACCCAATGGCTCTCTGTAAGTAGTGGAACGTGCCCTTATACAAGGGTTGCAGGAAGGACATGAATTAGTCAGGGTGCAAGGTAGCACTGATGAAACATATAACGTTCCCCTAGTTCTTCAATGCTTCCTCTTGCCACTATCATTATCCCAATTCTACCTTACAAATATGGTGAGATTAGAGGATGTACACTGGAACAGATAGGATCTGGAAACAGGAATCCAGAACAGATGATCCCTTCAGGATCAGTGGTGAGAGTAGTGATACCGCGAGGGTGGAGGGAAAATAGGTAGAAAGGGGAAAATGATAATAAGGATCTATGTTTATTCTACTCCCTGGGGTATGGACAACCGGGAAGAGGGTGAAGGGAGACATCAGACGGTGTAAAATATGAAAAATATGTGCAAATTATCACCAGTTTATGAAGGAGGGGGGAGGAGTAGAGAGGGGGAAATGAGGAGCTAATACCAAGAGCTTAAGTAGAAAGCACATGTTTTGAAAATAAGAAGGGCAATAGATGTACAAATGTGCTTGGCATAGAATGGATGGATATATGGATTGTGATAAGACTTGTATGATTTAAATAAAGGAAGAAGCTAGAGGCTCATTTTCTAAACTCCCCACTAGAAATTAGGCCTTAGAACAGTGGTCCTCACTCAACTTTCCTAATGCCATGGCCGACCCTTTAAAACAGTTTCTCATGTTGTGATGACACCCCATCCCCCGCTAACAACAACAAAAAAATAATTTCCATGCTATTTCACTTTAGAAATAAAGTCATCTGCATGCACCCAATGGATATGCATTATACATTGCATAAATCCCATATTATAACCCTAGGCAGACTATATTCATACTACCAGTTTTGGGAAAAACATTGCCACAGGAGATACACTAGTCTTAAATTCTGGAAAAGAGAACTTTTCTTAGAATGCTGAGCTGTGTAATTTCCAATGTCATATCTCCCCCAAAGCACTTTTCTCACCACTAAAACATTAACCATAAAACAAAGTTGTGTTTGTCTTTCCAAAGTCCAGTAGCAGAGGTGTAATAATCATTATTTATAAATTGTTTAGATTAATTCCTAATTTTCCTCTATATTCCATTTTAGAATTAGTATATATTGCTACAAATGTAATGGATTTATTTTTGTTTTTCCTTTATCAGTGAAAGAGAATTTAGAAGTGTTTTTGATGTCTAGTCTAGAGTTTAGGATCATAGAGGGGGTAAGGGGCAGACATTTAAGCAGATTAAGGAAAAGAAGGGGGCATTGTATGAGGTCCCCCAAGTGAAACAGACTATTTTTTACATCTAGTCCACATAAATGCCAAATGATAAATTGATAAAATTTCAGTTTATAGGTAAGCAATCTGTTCAGAGGTCACAAGCTCATAAGAAGTAAATGACAGGAATCAAACTTCAAGCCTATGTAGTCTTTCTTTCAATTATTCTCTAATGACCCATTC
Source organism: Nesogale talazaci (assembly GCA_004026705.1). NCBI lineage: Eukaryota > Metazoa > Chordata > Mammalia > Afrosoricida > Tenrecidae > Nesogale > Nesogale talazaci. The sequence continues at coordinate 59,824 of PVJH01008680.1, read as the reverse complement.
TGCACCTCTTACATTCTCAAGATATCATTCTCTCCAGATTCCCATCACCATGGACTTTAAAGGCTAGAACGGATTTTATTTTTTAAATTATTTTTTATTATCTGCATAAGTTGAGTCTTCCGGTACAAGCTGTGATGAGCCAAGGGAGGAAGAAAAGAGCAGTGCTGTCCCATGTCATCTATAGGAAATTGTGAGCTAATTGCCATGCCATTTTATTATTCTATTTGTTTTGTCACTGCCTTTTATACTGCATAAAAATGTCCTGTGGGTATTTCTGAATTGAAGTGAAAGCCAGATTTAGGGAAAATAGAACAAAATGTGAACATCTTTCAAACACTCTTTTGCCGTAGTTAAAGCTTCATCAGAGAAGCCACAACAATTTAATTGTAACTCCTTCCCCTTTTGCAAAGTGATATTTTTCAGAGAATTTAACACTTTCCATATGTTGACACACTCACATTTTCCCTGATGAATGATATAGAATTCTAGACATGGAATCCCATTAACTACTTTATCACTTCACTTACTATTTTCACTAATAGTATTTTGAAACAATACATAATTGCTACAGTAGTCAATTTGTGCAAACATTCTTGATTCTAGTTTCTCCAAAATATTTTTTTTCCTTTTTTAGAGGATATGGAATTTTTAATTAATTTTAAAGCAAGGAGATATTATGCAATGCAGATTTTAATTTTCTCCACTCCTTTTATCGCACAACAGAAGCAGAAAACTGCAGTCTATTTACCACATCCCATCTTCCCAAGGTGGGTATTGCAGTGGTATGAGAGAGTTGCTCACGAGTGCTTTATTTGGAAACCCAAGGGAATGTTACAGTCAGCGGTACAACTTTCCAAGCCTATGGCAGACACATATTATTTGACAACAGCTACCACTGAAAAAATATTATGCCAAGATCATTTGAAACCTGACAGAGCGGCAACATATCGCTTTCATGACGAGAAGGATGTCCCAAGTTAAAGAACAGGAAGCAGCAGTAACGGGAGGGAGCGTGAACTATGTTTGGGGGTCATCACTAATTACTTCAATGTTTTATACAGTCGTCTGCTATCAAGATCAGAAGTCTGAACCCACCCAGTGCTCCCTCAGAATAAACTTTTGTATATGCACTCTGAAAAACCAGGCTTCTAAAACTCTATGTAGCACAGTTTTACTGAACACAATGAGGGTTGTTATTAACAGGACTTAACTTGATAGCAATTTGTTTACTGTTGTTGGAGAAGGTAGGAGTTGAGGGGGGTGGGGTATTCTTTCTGAAAAGAAGAGCATCCCGAGAGCTCTAGGTTATGGAGAATGGCAGTGCACCCACAGTCTCTTCATCTACCAATAGTCTCCTCGGCTGGACTGAAAGTCAGTTTTTCTCTGCCAGCTATGTTTACTACTCTATCTGAACCAATATGGTACTAAAAAGATGTATGCTGTCCTGGTTCATTTCTCAATTTCATTGAGAAATTGCTTTCCTTCTTTGCCAAAATGTATGGGATGTGCACAAATAGAAACAGATCCTGACTCCCTACCCCCACACAGTCAACACTGGCTATTACTCACCATTCATCAACACCCCAAACTCATCCTCACCTTAAATCCCAAACTGGGGTCTTGCAACATCCTCATCTTTTCACTTCCACGGTATCTCCCTCTTTTGTCTAACAATTATTCCAGCTGCTTTACCCTCCCATGTTTGAAATCTCTCATTCTGTGGGTTCACTATTTCATATCCACCTTTAGCCTCACTCCGTTCTTATCTGCTGGGCACTTTCAGTTTCAATAAATGATTCATTCATCCTTTATCTCCTACTTTTCAAATTCATGTTTTATCCTTGGTCCCTCAAATGTTTAGTCATGTTTTTGTTAGGTGCCATAGTTGTGCCTGACTTATAGAAATCCATGTCCAACAAAACACTACCCAGTCCGGTGCCATCTTCACATTGTTCTTATGTGGGGACCCTTTGATGTAGCCTCTGTGTCTATCCATCTTATCAAAGGTCTTCCTTTTTGGCTGTATGGCTATTCTATCTGGCATGATATCTTTCCCCAGGGTCTCTCCTGACACCATGTACAAAGTATGTGAGATGATATCTCACCATCCTTGCCTCTAAGGAGCATGCTGTCTGCACTTCTTTCAAGACAGATTTGTTAGTTTGTTTTCCAGCTGTGTTAAGCAGGGTTCACTAGAGAAACAAAACCAAGACAATTAGGGCATATAGATAGATATAGATAGATAGTTGCACAGTGAGAAGGAATATACCAGCTAATTAATCCACACTGCAATGCAGAGGGCTCTCAGTTCAACTCTCTTTCATGGAACAGGTAGTATACTGAACATCCTTCAACTCTTGCAGGCTGCTAGTCTAACGTTGAGGAAGCAGACAATGGAGTCTTCCTTCAGAAAGACAGGCAGAGTCTGCCTGCAGGCAGCAGACAACAGTGTGGGCCAGCCACAATCAGTAGTGTGAGAACTTAGTGAAGCAGGTCCCAATGGGATTGCAAACTCAAGTGATGCATGGTGACAGGATCCACCAGCCTCAAACTCAAGTGATTTACACACCAGTTCCATGGCAAAGCAGGTCTTGAAGGAGCATCAAGCTCTAGCAATACAATCCACAAGTTGACTTGGGCCACAGGTACTGCAGTACACAGTTGAGGCAAATAACTCAATCAAGCAACAGCTTGCTGGTCCAAAGAGCAGGGATGAAGGGAGAACTGGAAAGTCATTTACCTTGTTTCCCTCCAATCAAGCTGTGGCCTGATTAAACTCTGCCTACATGTTTCTATGGGCCTCGTTGGCACAATAAACCTATCACAACAGCTTATAGTAAGTTAAATAATCTCCACAAGCCAAATAATCAAATGAATAGACTCTTCTTTGGATTTCCTTTCATTGTCCAACTTTCACAGGCATTTGAAGTGATTCCAATCACCATGACCTCGGTCAGGCACACTGTAGTGCTCAAAGCAGCATCTTGGCTTTTTAACACTTTCAAGAGGTCTACGGCAGCAGATGTATCCAATGCATTGTTTCATGAGCTCTTGACTGCTGCTTTCATGAGCACTGATCATGGATCCAAGCAGATTAAATACTCAACAATTTCAGTCTTTTCTCCACTTTTCACTTTGTTACCTAGTGGTCCCATTGTGAGGAATTTGGTTTTCTTTACATTAAGTGGTGATCCATACTGAAGGCTGAAACTTTTGATTTTCATCTGCAGATGCTTTAAAGTCAATGATTCTCAAACTTCCTAAAGCCATGACCCTTTTATACAGTTCTTCATATTGCGGTGACCCCCCCAACCATATGTGGCGGTCATGTGCTTATGCTAATTTCATGATTGAGATGTAGGGGTGGAGTCTAACCTGCTAATCTGGAGATAGCCATTGAGTAGCCAATGAGGCCTCCGTGTGGGCACGGCTTTCTCCTGAGACTTCTGGGAAATCTCGCAATATTTCCCTCATGGAGATGAGAAGCTATCTCCTCAGTTTCTGGGAGTTAGTCTCAGAAATATGGACAAGACAATATGGCACTGTCCAAGGTGCTGAAGGAGCTGGAGAAGAAGACACATGGCCTTACCCTGATGGAATCAGACCTCGGAAGCTGGAGCAGAAGCTACGTGGAGAACCCTGCCAGTGCTGAGTTGCTTCTACCACCACTGGATGCTGTTGATAGACCCTGAGCCCTGGAAGTGAGGAGCCCTGGGGAGACTCCTGCCAACACCAGGACTCTGCACCCACTGACCTGTGACTTCGTGAGTCAGAAGGAGACTTTATAGACTGATATCCGGCATATGGGCTAATATCAGACTTGTGACTTTGAACTGGATTGGGTTGGGAAGCTTTCTTAATGTCCTATTTCTCTTGTTTATAAACCATACCCTTATATCCATATGCATGCTAATGAAATTTCTTTCTCTAGTTTACCCAGACTAACATACATGTAATTATTTTTGCTGCTACTTCATAACTGTAATTTTGCTACTGTTACGAATCAGGTGACCCATGTGAAAGGGTTGTTTAATCCCAAAGGGGTCACAACCCACAGGTTGAGAACTGTTGCTTTATGTCCTCCTCACTTCCAGCAAGGAAGCTTGTGTTATTTGTACATGACAGTTGTTTATATCCTTCCTCCAACCAGTTTCTTTAATTATTTCATCAGTTTATAGATTCAAGAAATATAGTCAGAGGGTACAATCCTGACCCACACCTTCCCTGATTTTAAACCATGCCCTTGTTCTGTTCACATAGCTGTCTCTTGATCTATTTATAGGTCATGCATGAGCATAATGTAGTGTTCTTGGATTCCCATTTCTCTCAAGGTAATCCATAGCTTATGGTCCACACAGTAAAATGCCTTAGAAGGGTTAACAAAATTCTAGCAAAGACTTTGCTGATATTCACCGATTTCCGTCACTATTCATCTCACATCAGCAACATTAACTCTTGCTCCACATTCTCTTCTGAATCCTGCTTCAGCTTCGGGCGGCTCCCTATCAGTGTAGTGCTGCAACCATGGTTGTATAATATTCAGCAACATTTTATTCCAATGAAATATCACTGGTATTATTGAACAATTTCCACTGTCTATGGGGTCATCTTTTTGACATGAATACTTTTATAATTTTCTTCTTTAATATCTTTCTGACCTTTTGTTTGCTCTTTCTACAGTAGGGTATGTTGGTGCACACCGTTGTACAGGCTGAGGCATGCTCACTATACAAATACACCTGTTTGAGGGGTGGAGTCAGAACAGAAATCCAGTCTATATAAGGGTTAAAAAGTACCTCAGTAATTTATGAAAATTTGCATCAGAATGATTTTTTTCTCATATAAATTCTATACTCATAGCTATCTTTTCATTCCAAATCATGTCTTAGTGATTGCGAAGATTCAGTTTTTATCTAATGCTTAACTCTATATATGTATTTTCATTCTCCTCATCGTGAGACTTCTCTGAGATTTTCCTGCAGTATCTGTCCTCTTTCCCTTCTTATGCCTTAAACGTTACCAGCATGTTATAGTTCCAAAGTAATCTATGAACTAGTGTAAGACTTTTATAGCAGAATAAACTTCAAAGTTAGACTTTAACTATCAACATAACTATCAACAAAGTTATGGAAAGCAAAAATAGAATGAGGTGGACAGGAAAAGTGTTGTGGACCAATATTGCTTAAAATTTACCACCCACAGTGTCATATGCCATGAAAATGGTTGGTTGCAACTGAACAAGAGACAGCAGGGAGGACTTGAACAGTTAGGTGACTCTTTCCGCTAAAGAGGGTCGGTCATACCGAGCCATCTGCACGATGTTCTTTAGATAGAATGGAGGAACTTGTGTTTGGGGGTCTGAACTTGAGGGAAAAAGAACAAAAGTGGAATCTGGTTTTTAAACTCAAATCATCAGAAAACGACTTGCTCTAGATTAATTAGTTTTCTCATTTTTTCATTCACATTGACCTGTGCAGTACCTGATATGGCGATTATCCCACTCTTCTGTTAATGCCAGACTCCCTGTGCGCTCAGGGTCTTCTCCTGGCTCTCCTCCCACCTATGCACTCATTCCTCGGCTCCACCGCCATTCCCTTTGTTTCATCGTCACATATAATCTTCACTGGATTCTGGAACTCAACCACTGCCTTCATCTTTATTTCCCTGAATTGAATCCCTTGTCATCAATGCCCACCCAAAACTCTATGTAGTGCTTTTTATGACAGAATCCTAAGTCTGTCGTCCTGATATGGTACTGATCCAACTATAAATCAGGGCCAAAGTATCTTCCCGTAGTACAAGTAAATCGTCCATTTGTTTTTCAAATCTAGTACATACATACCTGTCTCGAGCAAGCTTGAGATCCCCTCCCTTTGTCTTAGATCATGCTTTTCCTGATGTCCATGTCTCCCACCTTGGGTTTCTGTTCTTACTAAAGGAATCCCTGATACTAAAGATAAGTCCAATGAGCTAGTTTCTAGCTATGACTCTCCTTGCCTTTTACTCTCTGTGCTCAGTGTGAAGTTCCAAGTAGAACATCCTGCCTGACAACCTTCATCAACACTTGTGGTGTGTTGCTGGCTGATTTTTTTTGCTTGTCAGTAATACCAAAGGAATATTCTGTGACCCTCTGAAATAAATGTGATTCTGAGAAGCTAATAGCTTCCTGCAATAATAGGTGTCTCCCTCAGATCGATATCACTCATATTAGGCTATATGAAAATCATCTCACCCTCCTGACCACCACTTCAGTCTCTCTAACTACATAGTCTTGCTGCTGTCAGATGATGTTCACAGAGCATAGCTTTTAGTAATCATTCTGCTTAACACTTTTATTGTCAAAGTCTCTGTCTGTCTGCATAATTTATTATAATTTCCCAGTTTCCGACACTACCATTTCTCCCAATCTTCCTGCAGGTGTGTTTTCCTTTCTTTTTCTTCTTCTTTCCCTTCCTCAGCATACAGATGATTAGGTGAAGCATAGATGTGGGCATACATTTAGAACAGTCCTGTATAATTGGTTCTCAGTAGGAAAAGAAAGCCACGTCAATTTCTGTGTGATTGCTTCTGCAGCATCGATGCTAATGACAGCTAGAAAGAGACTGACTGAGGTTATGGGACCTGTCCAAGGTCATCAATCTCATGAGTGGTACTCAAAGAACTCTGTAGGAATCCTTTTGAAATAGGCAAAGAAGTATGAATTTTCCTAGCTTTACCTTTTCAAAACTAATTTAAAACAGGCTATCTACATTTTACATTTAGTCTTCATATTGTACAAATAATTTAAATATATCATTGATCTTAATATCATTGCTCCATTTGAATGGCCATTCAAATGAGAAACACTTATCCTATCTATTTGCTGAAGATTGTCAGTGTTGAAAGCACTGTGTGGAAATAAAGGTTCATGAGACAGGAACTTCCTATGTACTCATCCTGTAAGACTCTATCGCATTTCAAATTATATGTTTCTTTTAGCCTTTCCTTCTTTGAAGAATAGAATTTCCCTATAGGGGGTCTATGAAAGAAAAGAAAATGGTAACATGGCATTCTGTAGTCACCTAGTGCTGCTGCAAGGCAACATACTAAAAGTTCATTACCCAAAAAACATGAAGCTATAGTCTCACAATTTTGCAGGTTAAAAAAAGCCAAATTGAGACTTTGACTTTAGGGGAGGATCCTTTTTTGTGAGTAGCTCCAGGCATTGCTTGCCCTCTTCCGCTTTTCTTGGGCTCAACATTGTTATCTATGACCCTTGTCACACAGTGTCTCCCTTCGCCTTGTGAGAATGTGTCTGTTCTTCTCTTCCTATAAAGACTTGTGAACCAATCAACGTAGGATCCAGGATCATGCAGTATGATTTCAGTAACCTAGTGTAAGAAAAGTCTTATTTCCAGATAGGGTCATACTTAGGCTTCTAAGATGAGACTTCCAAGTTTCCTTTAGAACACCAGACTCAGTCTATAAAATAAGATCAAGATAATCAAAAAGATAATTACCTATTGTGAATACATTTGTCATTAAAATTTTTCATATGAAAAACTAGTCACTAATCATTAGTCATTAGTAAACATGCCTGAGTGATCTTATACAATTTCAAACTTAAAAATTTGAAACAATTCCAATTGCCTGATTTTAAGTTTTCCTTCCTTCATTTTAGGTTTCTTTCATACATGTAGAATTAGTTGTGAAAATGGTTTAATTGTTATAGATTAATGTATCCACACAATCCAAAGCTTCTTTCTTATTGCTCTATGATTCTGAATTACCCCAAGAAATATAAGCACAGTAACAAATGAGATACATTCTTATAGCAAATCATTGTCTGGAATAGGCAACTTTATTTGTTTCATAACTGCATGTTTATTTTTGCTTTTTCTCCTCAGGATGAATTGCAAAGGTGATATTTTTTGCTTCTTTTGTGTTTGCCAGTTTGTGCCTTTCTAGCTTCTCTGATGACTAGTCCTATGTAGACAGCTCAAATTAATTTCAGTACCTCAGTAAGCACAACACCAGCCTTGTTGTGCAGTGTAGGAGGAAGGGCACGTATATCAAAACTGTGGTTCCTAGCATTTAATCCACCAGATAAGAGAGAGAGAGAATGATTGGAGAATGTTGTATAATTGTGAACTTTTAAAATGATGTCAGAATACAGGTGGCTTATTGTGGATACATCATAGACTTTCTAAAGAATTCCCTCCCAGGACCTTGAAAAGTGCCCATGCTTATTTCAGAATGTAAGAGGAGACTGGTTCATTATTCTACCCTCAGTAACAACTCTGATGGATGATAACAGATGGAACACTGGCAATAATGGGCACAGCTGTGGCAGAGCCAGGACAAAAGAAGAAAGAAATCATTATATACCCAGTAAATGTTCCTAATTATTTGTTTCTTTGCAATCTGGGAAATGGTGCCATATCTTTCTGTCTTCTAAATATTGATCAGAAAGCATGTTTTTTTAATCTTAAGATTTTAATATCCTAAATATCCTAAGCAAAGACAATTTCCTAAACTCCTACTGTTATTCACATACTAATATCATAACAATGTGCCCATTTGCTAGAATGGGCCATTAACATGCACCTTGGTGTCACCACTTCTTCTTTTAAAGCTATTGCTCCATGTGTGAAACAATGTGACTTTGAAATAAGTTGTTCTTTTTAAAAATAAGTTTCTTTTTTTCCTTTCAAGTTGACATTGTTATTCCTATTATTGAGAAAAAAGTGGGGAGAAATAGGAAACTATATATATATATATGTATATATATACACATACATTGAGCTTAGTTCTTCCACATAATAATAGGGTAATTTACTTAATCTCTCTGAGACTCATTTTGAAAAATAAAACCCAAGGTATAATGTTAACTTCCTTAAAACTCATTTGAGCATTAAATATAATAATGGTTATTTGTTAAGCTTCTAACAATGTGACAGATAATATGTAATTAGTAAGTATTTGTCAAACACAAAATAATACTTATTATGAGTGTTATCATCTATATTTCATTAAGGATATTCTTAGGGAAATAAATGGCTTTTCTGTACTTACTTTTCACATTAAGGGACAAAACATCTCTATGCCAGGCCTGAGCAATGTGTCTCAACTGGACCTCAGTAAGGTTGGTATTAGGGAACCACGCTGGAGAGGAAAAGGCTTATTTTAAATTTCTGTCCAGCTTCCATCAAGTTAATGAATACAAAATAGATCACATCATACCAGCATTTTAGTTCTCAGTAAATGTTGTCTCTCTATAGGATTATGTTCATCACAGATTTTGCTCTAGTTTTGTGGTGAAAAAAAAGTCAGCTATCCATCATGCCTATCTCTGTACATACACACACATTCATATAAGCATAAATGGGCTCCATGCACAAGTAAAATTAAAATGAGGTTTTCCTGGGGATGTGGTCCACTCTTATCTACACAGACTCAGTGGGAAGGCTTGTTTCTGCTTGCCAGTGTGGATTGTGCATCTGCTTCATCCGACTCTGCTTCTTTGGACTTGAACCAACAGCCCAAAATGGAGCCTGATGAACCTGGGAGCTCTTGGCAATCTGCCATCTTTTCTGCCCACCTGTGATTCATTCAAGTTTATTGCCATGAGCCTGGCCTACTGATCCTGAATTCCTGCATCTCTGCCTCCATCAGCCTGTAGTTTCTCACTCCCTGTTTTGTGTTCTTGCTACCTAGCTCGTCAGTCCCAGCATCTATGCCAGTCAGGAAAAGTCTCAAGCTTAACATCTGATCCTAGGACTTTAACCAGGTTAGACTTACAAATTTCTACAGCTGTGTGGTCCAGCTTAGTGATATACATTTATTTCTATGTAAAAATAGCTAATGTAAAACAAGTAATGAGATTGATATAGTAATAAAGCATACATTAGATCATAGATTATATCCGGTTTTGCATCATCAGAAGTTATCGCCTACCAGAGAAATAGCACAGAAGGGCAAGGCGACATCACCATCTTTCTTAGTTCCCCAAAAGGATTCCTTGTCGTGGAGAGAACATGAGAAGTAAACAGAAGTAAAGTAAACAAAAATAAAGTCCATGTAACTGAAGTGTTTTGTTTGGTTTGATACTTCAGCTAGAAATAGAAATCACTTCCTCTTTGTAATCATCTCACCATGACATAGCCATGTCTGCTCCTGAAGAGACCAGCTGATTAGTTCAAGTAGCTTAAAAAAATGAAATACCCTAGTGAGGAGGAAGCTAAGATGGTAACCCACTTATTGATGCTAAGATGCTAAGATGGTAACCCACTTATGGGACTCCTCAAAATCTCTGCCACAATGATCTGAAACAAACAACTAAAACCGATAGAGATGATAATCTTGGAACCCTGAGCATCCAATGAAAACAAGGAATACAAGTCACCGGGGCTGTGCAAACTGGTCACGCACCCCAGGGCAAGGTCAGGACGCTGCCGGCAGCATTCCTGGGTGGATGGCACAGGAAAGAAAGCTCCCGGAGTTCCGCAATGATATAGATACAATGCAGACAATTCTGAAATGAGTACGTTTATCAGAACACAAGGTCGATTTAAGGAAGGAAAGGTCAGAACATCAGGTGAGAACTCTTGAGGATCAGGGAGATAACCAATAATTGGTGAGAGAACCAGTCACCATTTGGAGGCAGCTGATTCCCATATAGAAGAGAAGGCCTATGGGGGGAGAGATGAAGATGCTATTACTGGGGGTGACAGGGGACAGTGGAGCTGGACAAAAGAAACACAACATTAGAGGACATACAAAACCGGCAACTAAAAATGCAGGAAACTAAGAGAAAATTTCAAAAATAAATGAGGAATCGAAAAGAATCAGGTAATGTGCTGTGCATGCGTAATGATTCTGACAAATGCGTACCAGAGAAGTCCGTCCTATCTCCCCACGACAATCTCCTGGGTTGGCCCTGCAATTCCACCTCTCCAACAATGAGTGATGCTGTCCAATGCCACAAAAGCCCCCAGGCACTTCGCCCACTTCCACTGCCCCAGTGGAAGCTGTGGTGAGCTCCTAGAGATTACTCACCACTCGCTGGCAACTTCCACAGCTAGTGAAATGTGTCTGTGGATCATGACCCAGGCAATCACTGCCTCCACAATAGGCAGTGGGAGTCCACACCCATGGCCATGGTGCATTCTTTGTATCACTGGAGACATGCATCCCTGCTAATCATGTATTGTATATCCTATGCTCATTGCTTGTGCCTCCTGCAATACTATAATTTCCTTTTTCTTTCTTACTTTTCTTCCTTCATGCCTTCCTTTCATTCTCTCTCTCTCTCTCTCTCTCTCTCTCTCTCTTTCTCTCCCCCTCTCTCCTTCCCTCCCTCTCTGTATTCAGTGGTGGGATTCAAGTAATTTAAAAGCCAGTCCGCTGTCCTCAAGACTGTTTTAAGTATATAAAAAAAGTTACTTCATACAGTTAGTACTTAAATAAGAACAATAAAAGGTATATGAAATGAGATGATGCTAAAGGAAATAGTTTTCAAATATTAGGGCAATAAATTCATTAATACCTGACAAAATAATAAAATTGTTCTTTAAGGTTTCTCCATATTAATTTTAGATTGACATAATCACTTGCAATATTTGTTCACTTTGATCCACATAGCACCAGCTGTGTGATTTATCCTGAACCATATTTTTTCACTGCAGGAATCGGATCCCTTGCTTTTACTTGGAGGCCAATTAGACTATAGTCATTGTGTTTGATATATTAGAAATAAGCAACTTCTCTGAACATATGATGTTCATCTTTGAAAAACCCTTTCCTGTTTCTGCTGAATTACAGTAATTGTTTTGAAAACAATTTTAGTTCTTTGAACCCCTTCAGAAATTGAACAATTCACTCATCAGATTGCATGGGAGTTTGGGGAATAACACAAAGCCGAAGTGAATGACTGGTGTCCCCCTCTGGTGACTTGGAACTTTTTCATTACCTGTTTGTTTACTGAAGTAACAAATATAATGGAATAAAATGTAGTCTTTCATAAAAAATAATGAGTTTTATGAAAGAAATAAATATTACCAGCATAGTTGTAATATTGATGCACATGGATGAATTAATAGTACTTCTGGCATTTATAATATTATGTTGCACAAGTAAGCACTACAAATATCAGGAATGTGAGTTTAAAATTTCCACGTTGTGTAGCCACATAAGCACCCACTTAAGAGAGAAGTATGATTACAAGTGTCATATTAACAACCAGTTCACCAAATGCAACAACAAAAATACAGGTTTCAGTTCTGCCAAACGGGTGCAAACCAGCTGAATTCTTCTCAATCTCTCTTTCTCTCTCTCTCTTTCTCTCTCTCTCTCTGTCAACAAATCAACACAATAGCATCACAATGTTTCAGAGAAAACAGACACATTGAAAGCACAGAAAAAAAGCCAAATAAAATGGCTATTGCAAGTAACTAAAATAATCAAGAAATGTTCTTGAGGATGAAAAGGCAATGGAATTGAAAAGTTTTATATATAAGGCCCTGAAAAAGCTCATCACTATTTTTCTGTCAGTTTGTAGTACTGTGGTGACTTATGTATTGTTATAATGGTGGCGATTATACTAAAGTTAGTTCAAATACCGTCAGGGTCACTCATGGTGGATTAGAGTTAGCCAAGCATTCAGACATGGCAGAAGAAATGATCCATTTCTGAAACATTGGCCAATAAAAACTTTATGGAGAGCTGCAAATCATTGTCAGACATACTCCTAGAAGAAGAGTCCCTCAGCTTGCAAAGCACCAAAATTTGTCCTGAGAAAAGCTGACTCTTCATATGACCATCAGTCTTAGATGTGTATGTACCATAGCTTCTAGGACCTTTATTTGTTGCTATGTCAAAAGATAAAGTGAGAAGAAACATCTCCAAATTTTTATTAATAATCATAATCCTTAATGTACATGTTAAAAATCTGGGAAAATTAGAAGCCATTGAAATGAGCTGAAATTAACTGGTACTGACTACCTTGACCAGATATGTATGTGGTCTACTATGTTGAGAATAAAACCATTGAAAAATGAAATCGTTAGGATAAGATTTATTCTGAAGTACAATTCTGCCTACAGTAGAAGATGTGTCTAAAAGGAAGAGAAGTTAGCATAACCATTATTTCGTTTTACTCACAAAATATAATGTCAAAGAAGAGGAAATTGAAAAAACAACTTCTTCATATTAAAATATACCATATTTGTACTCCAGATGAATTGATAGTCATTGATTGGAATATTGAATGTTGAAAATAATGAAGAAAGTTGAGAAGTTGGAAAATTCAACCTAGGTGATAAAACCAGTGATTGATTGCAGAATTTTGTGATATCAATGACTTATTTTTCTTAACTAACTTAAAAAACTTAAACAGTAACTATACAAATGCACCACACAAAGAGACACATAAGAATAAAGTCAAATATATTTGTGTAAAATTAATATAGATGTTCGTCATCAATCAGAGCAAACTGAGGACCAGCTTCTGAAAAGATTGATTGATTTCTGCATATCTTCAAATTGAGGGTGGATAAAACTAAAACAAATCTATTAAAACCAAAGTATACCCCTAAGTATGTTCCAATTGAATTCAGAGACCATCTCAAGACTATACTTGACACATTAAAACAAAAGACTTAATACAAGTTGTGGGATGACTTCAGTGTCATCATATATAAATAAGAAACCATTCATTTAAAAGGGAAGAAAGTGCAAACCAAAATTAATATCAGAAAACACTACAAAAATATCTCTTACCTATAAAATCAAGAACCAATCTTATTAAAGAAGTTCAAGCTTCACAATGGTACCATCAAAGCAATAAAAAAGTTCCAGAAATTTATGAAATGCAAATTAAAACATTACAATAAACAGATATATCACAGAGGTGCTCCTTTATACCAAGGAATTGGAAGACAGCTATATTGCAATCCATTTAGAAGAGATATATATTTGTGATTATTTCAAAGAAAGATGATTCAACAGAATGCAGAAATTTTTGGATACTATATCTAATATCATAAGTAAAATTTCACTGAAGATAACAGAAAATTATTGTATCAGTAAATCAACAGGAAATGACTAGAAATTTCAGCTAGATTCAGAAGAATATGTACAATGAGAGTGAACATTGCTGCTATCAGATGGAGCTTAGCTGAGAGAAAAAAATATCAGAAAGGTGCTTACCTGTGTTTTAATGCATTCAACAAAGGCATTCATTTTTGTGTATCATAGAAAACTGTGGGCATTGAGAATAATGAGAATCTCAGAACACTTTACTGTGCTCATACTTCCTGTACAAAGAGCAAGAAGCCATTTTTTTGAACATAATAAGGAAACAGAATGATTTATAGACAGGAAACGGTGTGTCAGGGTTATATCATTCCACCATACCAATGCAGTATATAATCTGAAGAAATAAACTGAAAACCTGAACTATATGAAAAAGAACACATCAACAGGATGAGAAGAAGATTCCTCAACAATCCAAACCATGCAGATGATTCAACCTTTCCTGAAGAGAACTTCAAGGACTTATGAATGATATCCAAAAACAAAACCAATAAACAACACCATGCATGATAAATGTAGAAAATATTTATTGAACTTGTGGATGATTTCCTTCTATTCACATCTACAATCAAAATCAATAGAAGTAGCGGTCAGGCAACAAAAAAGTGCATTGCATTGGGCAAATCTGTAACAAAATGTCTATGAGGACATAGACCCTCTCCAAAAATGGGGGAAGAAAGCTCTGGTGGACAAAGCGTTCACAATATGCATTTGTCCTGCTAGGTAAGCATCCAGCAACTCACTCTGAGTTAGTGCACCCAGTGACATCGTCTGGGAAGCTCCTCTCTGGCCATAGTGAATTTTTTTTGTAAAAACAGCTTCATGCAAACCTTGGTTTTTTTGTTTGTTTTTTTTTTTTGGTAATGGCTGGTTTAAGAAAATAGCATGTGAATGTGATATTTTGGTTTTTGCTTGGCAAAAATGCCACAGAAACTATTGTGGTGTTGAATACAGCTTACAAGAACAGTGCTATGGGAAAAACTCAAGTGTCCACATGTTCTACTCATTTCAATTAAAAGATGTAAGGTCAATTGATGACAAATCTCATTTTGGATGTCGCTCAACTTCCATAATGGGTGAAAATGTTGAGTAGTAGTGTATTTAGAGTTCGTTCCACCAGGTCAGAATGTGAATCGAGCTTTCTATTTAGTGTTTCTGGAAAGATAGTGTAACAGAATGGGACCAAAAAAAAAAAAAAGCCTGATTCATGCAGATAGGGGGCTGGTTTTGCCACCATGAAAATGCACCTGTTCCAGCAAGCCATCTCATGTGCCATCTTGGAGAAAGAACCAGTATGCCTCTCTTGCTCCACACATGCTCACCTGCCCTCACTCTATGCAACTTTTTTTTCTTTGTTTCCACAAATTCAGAGGGGCATAAAAAGACATTGGTTTGAATAGTGTTACCAAGAATGGAATCACAGATTTGACAAGTGTATTAAGTGTAATGGAGAGTACTTTGAAGGTAATAAGCTTGCTTTGTAAAAAAAAAATAAATAAATACTTAGATTTGAAAAAAAAGTCCAGTTTTTTGGCTATCCCCTCATATTTAAAGTATTGAAAAGGGGAAAGTGTTAAAAAAATAAAGGGTTGCTTTAAAGATGAAGGTTCATTTGACCCAAGCCTTGATATTTTCAATGATCTCATACAAAAGCTGAACAAGGAGTAAGAAGAACTGAAAAGAACTGATACCTTTGAATTATGGTGTTTGGCAAAGAATATTAAATATATCATGCATTTCACAAAGAACAAGCAAATCTGTTTTGGAAAAAAAACAAGTATAGTCAGAATACTCCTTAGAAAGAAGGAGGGTGAAATGGCCCCTCCCAAGATTGGAGAGCCCATCAGGAGGGTGTGGTCCCTGAAGAAAACCCTCATCCTTCTTAAAGTACAAAGTAGGTGAGAAAAGAGGAAGGTACTCACTGAAATGAGTTGACAGTGGCTCCAACAATAAATGCCAGTAGAGTAATGCTGATGAGGGAGGTACAAGACCAGGTGACATTTTGCTCTGTTGTAAGGTCAGTGTGAGTCAGAACCAACTCAAGGGCACTAAGAACAAAAAGAAGAAATCAAGGAAAATATCAGCAGACTGAAAAACAGCTCAATAAAGTCATATAAGAGGAAAGTGACCAAAAAAGGACAGCTAAAGACCCTACAAAGACCACAGTGAGAAATGGAGGTGATTAACAGGATAATTTTAAAATAGTCAATGAATTGAAAGAAATATCAATCCATTAAAAAGTGAATTTCTGAAGTAGAATAAAAATACCCCTATATTAATATTTTATAGGAAAAATTTGAAGGGGAAGGAAGAAACCCTAACAATTACATAGAATATATTAAGAGGAATATGATGTGTGAGATTGGAACTCCCGGACAAAAAGAGGTGTGGAAAACAGATACATAATAAGAGAAAATAGGTTTGTGAAAAGAAAACGTCCATAATATAATGGAAAACAAGGAACACTTTTCAAGAAGTTTGAGGAACCCCAGCAAGATAAAGCAGAACAAAGAGAGAAGAAACCATCCTGAATGCAGTTCTTCAAAAAAAAAAAAACTGCTGTCTACAAAAAAGAATCAATAACACTAACTCTGATTTCTCAGAAAACACATGCAAGAATGTGGCATGGCATGAAATGGCATGGCATGGCATGGCATGTTTCCCCTTCCTCTTTTAATGTTTTATAAATATCATGCCATTGTCCAACAGAATTGTCCTGCAAATGATTTCAAAATCAGAATTTTGAAGAAATTAAATACAATTTTTAAAACTCGATCAACTTTAAAAGTAATTCTAAAGGGATTGCTATGGACAGGGAAATAAAAAATCTCTGAAAAGAACCTGAGATTAAAATGCATGACAGAAACCAAGGGGGATAAATACTATCATATATATGTATGTATATATATATATACATACACCATACAACCGACTGAAAACAGGGGAACAGATAAATCAATTTTCAATTGATAAGCAAAAATGAGAACAACCATTGTGCAGCTGTAGAGGAAATCAAAGCAATACAAAACTAGAACAGACTATTTTAAATTTAGGAAGGAAAATACATTGCAGAATAGTCTCAGAAATATTAATAAACCTTCCCATCAAGAGAAAAATATGGAACAAAACTAAAGTTATAATATAACACACTTACGACTTAGAGAGTTAGGACATCTGTGACTATGGTTCCCAGTCCCCCATGAAGCCTGGACCCGAATCTACTCCTGGGGCTGACAAGCATCTTGGTGTCGCAAATATTAGACTTGTTTCTAGGTATATTTGTCTTGCTGATTCCAAAATGACACCGGTTTTCCCTTATAATCTCTACTTCTTAAATATAGCACAGAAGCCACATACTACTCTTCTGTTCACCCATTTTTTTAAAAAAAAAGGATATTTAATGTAGTGCTGTGTAGTTTGAGACAGAGAAAGTGTATCTACTTTTATTTAAAGTAGTTTGTGTTCATCACTTGGTGCTTTTCCCTTTTAAAACAGTGCATTTTACACGAATTTGGAATTACCCTCAAGTATTGCTTCACCTTTCTTAGGAACTGCATAGCAGACAGTTCCAGTGAATTATTGTAAAAAAGGGCCAGATGTAAGGTACTGTACAATAAATATGGAGCCATGATATATGATTTTACATGGGCAATGATATGCAAATTTAAAACCAAACAAAACAAAGTCAACAAACACATAGAAAACAACAATTGCTGAAGAGTGTCCAGAGATATTAGAACTGATACACTGCTGGTAGGTCTGTAAATATGTACTGCCATTTTGGAGAGTGACATGGCTGTGAGGAAAAGTTCTAATACAAACCAGCAACATATCTTCTGGGTATACATCCTTAAAAGAAAAAAAAAAGGATATAACATGAACAGACATATGTCCTCTCATGTTCACTGCAGCACTGTGTGCAATAGCAAGAGTTGGGATATAAACCTACATATCCTTCAGAAGAAGTATGAACAAAAAAACTTTGGTATTTGCACGCAATGGGATAATCTGTGTTGCTAAAAAAAAATAACGAAACCACGAAACAACACATGAAATGGTTGAACCTGAAGAAATCATACTGAGTGAAGTCAATCACAAAAAGGCAAATATTGTATGAGAACACTGCTATAAATACAAACACCAAAGACAGGCAGTTGCTCACAGATCTTGCAGTCATTCAATTGGCCTTTTTAGAAATGGGAAGTTCTGATTGTCTGATAGCGGTAACCCATTTCTCACTTGCTTATTTCTACATCATAAAAACCACTTCTCCAATCAAAAGGATATACACATAACTTCCTATCTGGAGGATGGTCATCAGAGTAGTGGG
Organism: Nesogale talazaci; assembly: GCA_004026705.1. Lineage (NCBI taxonomy): Eukaryota > Metazoa > Chordata > Mammalia > Afrosoricida > Tenrecidae > Nesogale > Nesogale talazaci. The sequence continues at coordinate 41,421 of PVJH01008680.1, read as the reverse complement.
TGAGGAAGACGAGGAAACGTAAGATATGACAAAATAATAATAATTTATAAAGTAATGAGGGGTGGTAGAGCAGGCAGGAACTGGGAGGGGAAGGGAGGAGAAGCTGACATCAGGGGTTCAGGTGGAAAAGCAGAGATTTGGAGAATGATGACAACAGCAGGTAGGCAAAGGGACTTGGCACAGCATATGTATGTGTATATTTTGATGGGTGATGTATGAGTCCCCAATAAAATGATTTTAAAAAAAACCTCGCTTTGGGCTGAGTCCCGGTGGCGTAAGTCGTTAAGTGCGGGACTGCCGCCCGCGGACTTGGCGGTTCATATCAGGAGCGGCACTGGGTAGCGCCCACGACCACCAGAGGCAGTGATGCCCCCAAAACAAACGGCAAACAAACAAACAAAAACCGCTTCTCCAGCAGCTGCCTCTCCTCAGCTGAGGACAGTTCCACATCCGGAGGGAGAGAGAGAGGACCAAATGGTCGTGCCATATGCCAATGCAAATTTGCCCTCCTTCCTCGCCGGATCCCGCTCCATCGACATTCAGTAAATGCAAGCGGAAATTCATGACCAACAGGAAGGGAGGTTGTAACTGTCTGTTCAAAAATTATCTCATTTTTGTTGATAAAAGGATAGAGAGACAGCTAGCGCTTGGACAAAAATGTTGGACTTTGCGGTTATGGGTACCCTCTACCATATGCCCTTTTAACGATTTCTTTAACCCAGATTCCATATTATCGACCCTGAACTCCAAATTTTGTCTTCTCAAGGTGTACAACATACTGCTTGGCCAAATCTGAACGATTTGGGTCAGAAAACACACCAAGTGAAACAGACAAATGACCTTAAACACACTTCTTGCACATTAATGGAACTTATGTGCTCCTTTGGCCTAAAAGCTCACCCTTTAGTGAGAACTGGGAAGGGCTGCTATCCAGAGTTACAGACTTGGAAGTCACTGGACTTTGACTCCAACTTCTAGCTTTTGGTACTGTCCTAGATGAGACAATTTAAGACTACCATGTATTTGCCAGTTTAATATTTTCTGGGCTTTTAAAGACATGCCTCAGTTCTGTAGATCTGACTCTGTCACAGAAAATGAGTGTCAATGAACATTTTGCACTGTGTCTAATGTTGTCCTCTTTAAAAAGATCCAGTCACTTAATTTTTAGAAACTACGTATAAGTAAAACAATCCTTGTGTCTTCATGTACAATGTGTTCGCATATACAAATACTTCCTTCAGTTTAATCCAACTAACCAAATCACTGCCATTGAGTTAATGTTGACTCCTAGTGAACACTGTGGGTTTCTGAAGTCGTAACTGTTTACAGGAGTAGAACGCCATTTTTCTCCTGTGCACCCACTGGTGATTTTGAACTACTGACCATACAGCACTGCCCCCAGCACAACGACCACACTACCTGGACTCCACTTTATTTCAATAGTATTGTGAATCTCTTACCACTGAATAGTTGATTAGAAATATCAAAGGCCCCCTGGATGTTACTTCTATTCTCCCAAAAAATACTGATAACACTGCCAGGAGAACAAGGATCTATAAAGCATAGGTGTACAAATGGATTTTAGCTTGTACTTAAGCATTTGCCCTAAAGTGAGAGCAATTCATTCTTATGATGTGGCCCTGCCCAATACTATCCTTGAAGAGATCACTGAAGATATCAGGACTATAGAAAAGTATGTAAATGTATTAAGTAAAGCAATAAAAAATGTGGCAGAATGAATAAGAAATTATGACCCATCCATATGCTGCCTATCTGAATAACATTTCAATTACAAATATAGAAATAAATTCAAAATCAAAGTTTGGAAAAATATATGAAGCAAATGACAACCAAAAGGAATCAGGATTGAAATATCCACCTTTAATCAGAAAAACTGCTAGGGAAAAATAAAAGACAATAGCGAGCATTATATAATGTTTAAGCAATCTATCAAAAAAGAGGACACAACCATAATAAATATCTGCATGCCAATAAAGGGGCTTCAAAATATATCAGTCAAGCACTAACAAAATTGGAAAGAACCATATAATTCTACAAATATTAATAGAAAATCTGTCAGACCTATAGATGTTTCTGCACATGTGCTAGTGTGTACGAGCTGCGGCACATAGTGGTTACAGAGTCGGGAGGCTCTCCTAAGATCACCACTTTCAAACCACCAGTTTGCACCCTAGGGAGATAGATGCTCTTTCTACTCCCTTAAGAAGTTGCAGTCTCAGCAACCCACAGAGACAGGTTCTACCTGGTGCTACAGGGTCCCGCTTAGCCAGAATCAGCTCAATGGCAGTGAGTGTTTGTGATTGTCGTTGTTACTTGGGTGTGCTGCAAATATATACATTAACATAGCAGAACACACACAGGTCAAACTTGAGAACAGTTATTAGTGAAAACCCCAAAATACCGTGAGCAAATGAATCACTGGTTATGGGGACCCAGGACCACAATCTGGAGGGACACTCAAGCCAATTGGCATAATAGTCTGAAAAGACAATATTCTATACCCTACTTCTGTGAGTGATGATTGAGATATTAAAAGTTCATGAGCAACAATATAAGGTACAACTATTGACTTTTCCCCATTGAAGCAATGAATTGTAAATAGACTAAGAAATAAAGATGGACAGAAATAATTAGGCTAAAGGATTAAGGGGCTCTTAGAACCTCAACTTCCATAACCCTCAGACAGGAGAAGATCAGAGGTTCCCAAATTTGTTTATTGCACCTTTTTCAGGAAAAGTAAAAGTTCATTCATCATCTTTTGACAATTAAAAACTTTAATGTGATAGACCATAATCCAGGATAAAGTATGTCTCTGCTTTTGAAGGCCCCTAAGTCACTCTAACACCCCTAAGGTGTGGCCCTGTTCACTTCGGAAACATTAACACAGATGTTGCCTGACTACAGGATACTCTGAGAATGATTCCAGTTGAAAGGTTCTGATAGAATAGGAAAACGGTTGGAACAAAACTTAAAATAATAATACATAAAATGCTAGTTCTTCAGATAGAGTATGGTGGTATCACTAAGTCTATCGCCCTAGAACATCTTTCAAGCAGTAATTCACAATGAGTGGCTCAATGTTCTACTAAAAGTGAACAAGACTATAAAGTGAAGAGTAACACCAGGAAGATATGCATTCCTTAGAATAATTGACATATATATGTGTGTATGCATATATAGATATGGAAATATATATCAAAAGGAGATCATTTGTCCAGAGATAAATCTGAGGAAGTAAGAGTAGAAAAGAAAGCCAAATGAAATTAACAGACACCAGAAACAAATGGTTAGTGTATTGCTACATTGTGGGGATTGCAGCGAATGTCACAAAATAAAATTATTTGTGTATAAATTATTAAATGGAAAAGTAATTTCCTCTGTAAACTTTTACCCAAATCACTTAAAATGACAGGAAGGAAATGAATTTGTACTTTTGTGTAAAATTTGTTCCCACAAAATTTTGATGCCAGATGAAATAGATGGCACTTTGTTAAATAATATAAGATGTGTAACATTGGTAGGATGAAAAAAACAAAACAGGAAACATAGTTGCTTGAGGCCCTCCCATGATGCTATGCTGCTACGTATGACAGCAACCAAGCGGCCTTGAGACAGCTTAGAAAGACACAATATGATCTCACAGAAAGTAGCACAGCACAATTAATTTTATTAAAGAAAATTGCAGAGGTGGACCAGAGAAGGAGAAATATTTTACTTAAAAGTTCTGAAAACATAAGGAAAACAAACAAGCTGATACTATATGGCAGTAAATATATGAATAGGACAATGTGTGAGCTGAAAATACCTCTGCCTGGTGGCAGACACAGAGCAGAGGACTAGAGAATGAATGCTGTCCTCCACGTGCTGGCCTCAAGGCTCACAAAGTGCACCTCATGGAATCTTATGTGAACTAAAGAAGTGGGTTTTATATAAAAATCAACTGCTCCGAGGTCTTCTCCAATTCCTATCTTCACTCCATTTCTAGGTTTGAAAGGGCAAATTCTGTAGCAAGGAAAGCACCCTAAGGAAGTGAAAAACAAGACTCCTTTTTGCTCTATTATGCTCTGCTAGCTCCTCAAAGCAATTCTCTTTTTGCTCCCTTCCTTTAGCATCTGGACAAGCTGATGGAGAATAAGTGGACGCTCCTTTATCCAGCAATGGCTGAAGTGCTGTCTTCTAACAGAAAGGCCAGAAGTTGGAACCTACCACCGGTATCAAGGGAAAAGTGTGGCATTCTGTTTCCATCAAGATTGATATCCTTGGAAAATCCATGGATCAGTTCCATCTGCCCTACAGAATTGCTATGACTCAGGATCAATTGCGTTTAATTCTACACCATGTATCGATGTCATCAAAACCCGTTCTTGTGTCTATCTGCTTGCTATACCCACCTTATTCCCCAAATAATTGTCTTGGAGGTGCAAGTGGCTTATGTTCCTCTACAAACACAACATTGCTGACTTGAACCCATCAACCGTCACTGAAAAATCTGTGGAGGAATCTGCACCAATAAAGACGATTAGACAACCATGTGCAGTCAGAGTTCAGCTCTGGATTGCATGGGGTACCAGGAGTTGGGGTTGACTTCTCTACAACATATTTGGTCAGTATCCTCTCACAAGGGCTAGAATTTTTACCAAGGTGAAAGAACAATCCTGGCTAGTCTATTAGAACAAATCAGAGAATCTTGGTGCCTTACAGGAAACGAAAAGCTTACATGCTTTCAAAAACTGAGTTCTGTATAAACCAATGCACTCAAACATCCAATCCAGATTACTCATTTAGCCAAAACCACTTTTCCATTTCAAGTTTCTTTTTCTTTTTAGCCTGAGCATTTGAATTTAAAAAGGTCTAACCACATTTTCTCCCACTCTTGTACATCCATGGAGAGACAATATTTAAGAATATGTGTTTCATGCCATTTTAAGAATAAGGAAATCATCTGTGTCTTGGATCACTACTCAGAGGACTAGCTCTTCTGAAACCCACAGTAGTTATCTTGATGAGTGCAGAGAGGTTGGCGATTCAGAGTAATCTGTGGAGTTGGACTGGCTGTGAGTTTTATTCTTAAACATGCTTGTCACTTGATGCCTCCGCTTCTGGATCAATAAAGTCAGCCACAGAATTTTATCAAATAAGATGGTTTTGAGGAGTGAGTGATTTGTAAAACACTGAGAACATTTGCAGACACACGGCGAAGATCTTCCTGAATACTGCTTTCATCATCTTTGTTGTCATCTCATCATCGTCCTTGCATTAGTCCGGGTAAACTAGAGAAGCAAAATTCATAGACACGTACATGGATATAAGGGTAAGATTTATATCCAGGAGGAATGGGGCATTGAGAAACATCCCAACCCAGTTGAGTTCAAAGTCATAAGTCCGATATTAACCCATATGCCCGACACCATTACTCAAAGTCTCCTTCTGACTCAAGAAGTCACAGGCCAGTGGGTGCAGAGTGCCGGCGCTGCTAGGGGTCCTCCCATGGCTCCTCTTTTCCAGGGTTCGGGGTCCACCAACAGCATCCAGTGGTGGTAGAATCAACTCAGTGCTGGTAGGGGTCTCCGTGTGGCTTTTCCAGCTTCAGAGGTCTGGTTCCATCAGGGTAAGGCCGTGTGGCTTTTTCTCCCACTCCTTCAGCTCCTCGGACCCTGCCATCTCGTCTTGCCCATAGTTCGTTGTCTCTGAGACTAACTTTCAACAACAGGGGAGATAGCTTCTCATCTTCATGAGGGAAATATCTCGAGATTTCCTAGAAGTCTCAGGAGAAATCCATGCCCACATGGAGACCTTATTGGCTACTCAATGGCTACCTCCAGGTTAACAGGCTAGACTCCACCCTTATAGTTCAGTCATGAAATTAACATAGCACATGACTGTCACAATCCTCATCATTGCCAATCAGAACAATCTACACTAAGAATATTTTAATAGGAAAATTAAACATCCAAAAAAATCACACCCCAAAACAACAGTCAAAATGAAAATGGCAATGCTCCAGGAAGAATAGGGCACTATGGAAGATAACTGGAAGTAGAAAACCACTGTGTATTATTCTTATCACAAACCAATTAGATCAAGGATTAGGAGATTTAGGGTATGAGCCATATATTGCCAGAAGTTGTGTTATTTAACTAATGTCATGCACACATTCTTGAAATCCTAAACTTAGAGTAAAAAAGAAGACAACAGTGGCTTTCAGAAATAAAAAAGGAAGTAAGATGAGGAAATGGAGTAGGAAAATATTCTTTATCAATATCCGGGTTATGAAGATGGTCTATATTGGGGTCAGTATTTTGTCACTCTATTATAGGATATTACCATTGGGTAATACTCATAAAATGTACAGGGCCTCTCTATTTATCACTTCTTATAGCTGCATATAATTCTATATCTCAAAATAAAAATTAAAAGAAAGGATTAATAGCACTGTGGTTCTTGGTTGGGTTCTTATCTGCATTATGTACTTAGAAAAGACATTATAGAAACAGTGGGGGAATATAAAATTAATTGAACATTAACTAGTTGCTGCCTTGTCATTTGAATTCATGGCAGCCCTATGTGTATCAGAACAGAGGTGTACTGCACACCTGATTTCTCAGAAATAGGAATCATATCTTTAATTGAAGACCTGGGCATCTACTTCCAAAATATCACCTATTGAAAACCTATTGGATAACAATTATATTATACTCTGATACACTGTCATGAGTCAAAAATAGAGTAGAATCATCAAGTAGTCTATTTTTGTTTTGTTTTGCTTCATTTTTATTTCTTGGTTAACATTGCTCACTATGGAGAAATTCCAATTTGCTTTTCATGTCACTGCAGATCCCAGCTGCTAGTGTAGACTCCAAAAAAGATAGCCCCCGAGGACCATGCACATGTCCCTTGCCTTGTCTAGTTTCCATTGCAAAAAGAGGATGTAGATTGGATGTCAAATGATCTCTAATGCAAGCATAAAACCGAAACATTCTTGTCAATCAGTACAAATTGCATGCAATGAATGTTTTTATCCTAGATGTAATAGAAAAATATGAATAAAAGGAATGGTAGAATGGTATAACTGGATATGAATTCTTGAAAGCTACATGGGATAGGTATACAATGGATTGGGGATTGGTGAAACCCTCTTAACTGTTTAATCTGTGACTGATGATAGAGGCTGAAATAAGGCAGACACTGTAAATAAAAAGTGGCATCATTTAAGATGTGGAGGAGGTAGAATAATGGAGATCCTGTGCCCCAGTGTAGAAGAGATTAAAGGAAGAAGGACAAGTTGCAGGACTAAGTGGCCAGACATTGATTCTACTATTATTTAGGAGCAAGGATATGAAAAGACAATATCTGAGAGAAATATAAAGAATTTACTTTTAGACAGATTGATTGATGAGCCTAGCAAGATTTATACTGCAACACACAAACTACTGTTGGTGCACAGAAGGGATATCAGGGCTAGAGATTTTCTTGTAGGAAATTGATAATAATGGAATCCGTGTAAGAACTGAACAACAAATAGTACGAAGGGCTATAATGTTACAAAATAAGCAATAGGAAAGAAGTTCCTGACATCTAAGACATTCTACGCTATTCTGTTCTATCCTCTCCTAGGTTATAGCTACAGGAGAAAAACACACAAATGTATGTGCTCTTCGTCCATTTTTCTGATGCTAATATTATGCATCAACTTGGTGAACCTATGATTCTCAGCAGTTTGGCAGATATGATGCAATCACTTCTCATTTTGTAATTTAATGTCAGCAGCTCCTCAGTGGAAATTAGTTGAAAGGGAAGTTTTTTGGATTGGGTGTTCTGCATCCAGCATATAAATGGATGATCTAGCGAGACTCACTTTCATGCAATCCTACCATCCTCTCGACATGAGAACTTCCAGTTGTCAGGATAGGAGCCAGCAGTGACCTCCAGTCTGTCGCTCATTTTTCAGGTTTGGGGTTTATCAACATCTACAACCATCTGAACCAGCAGAGGTGATTAGCCTGTTGTTTAACTCACTGATTGAGGCGTTGCCAAACCCACCATTGTGTGAACTATTTCCTTACAATTATTTGACCCATGTGTGTGTCTTTGTGTTCATGTACACAGGATTCATGGATTTTGCTCCTGTAAAGAACCCAGATCATGTCAACCTTACAATCATTATCAAGTTTCTGCAAAATGATGTCACACCTTTTTTCCATACTTATTTATTGTTTTTGTAGAAAGAATTTTTTCATTAGAGCAGTCATTGTTTTAAAATTATACAGAATTTATCAACCTTCTGATTTATGTTCATATATATATATAATTACTATGCATGCATGCAACCATACAAAAGAGAAAGAATCAAGAAACATGAGGAAAACATCCAAGAACACTGGTATTGTAAAGGCAGAAATTTAAACAACAATGGAATTGAATTTTGTACCTATTAAATTAACATAAATCTAAATATGTATTAGGAGTTAATCCAAAATAAGACACACAGAATCACACTAATTCCTTCCAAATAGCATTGCAAATTGGTATCATTTTGGAAAACATAATGGAAATACATTTCAAGAGCTATAAGAAAGTTATTAATCTTTGAACCATTAATCCAACTCCCTGGTATTTATTACTAAGAAGTGATTCAACAGAAAAAGTCCCCCTAGATCAAATGTTATTTCAACAACACTGGTATTAATTGAAACCTAACTCTCCTAGGGAATTAATCTCCATTCAGCCTCCTCCTCTAAGGGAGCCTCTCATTCCCCAGAAATGAATGGCCTCATTCCCCAGAAATGGCCTCAGAGTGCATTGAGGAGCTAGCCTCATTCATTCTGCAGTCCTCCTACCTCTCCCTCAAACCCCAGTCAGCGAGCCACTTAATGAGAAGGAAGCAAGAGGGATCAGCTCTGTCTTGAGTCATTTAATGGACTTTACCACAGGCAAATGTTCTTTATTCTAAAACGGAAGCACCCAAGAATATAACTGGCAATACATCTCCCCAAACTACTGAATTAAAAAAAGAAAAAAGAAAAGATAAATCAGCTGAATAAGGGATCATTTGTAACATCAAGATTGTTCTCACGCAGCTCTCATTAAAATCTGGGTTTCTGAAGCAATTTTTAAAAGGTATTTCCAGACCAAGATAATCACGAGAATGATTAAAAAATAATACACAACCGGGGGTTAAATCTCTGAGAACCATAAGGGAAAGTCTTTTAACGGCTTTTTGCAGAGTGTTTGCCTAGGCAATTGGAACAGAAGTGTTTCAGAGGGTCTCGGAGGGCAGAAATGTGGATCATTTCATCTGCATCCCACATTTCCCTTCATTCAGCACTTCAGGGTGTCTCCCAACATAGACATACCTTGCGCTCACCATCAGCATCCTGCTAACTGGTCCCTTTAGAACATTCCAAGCAGTCCTTTTTAAACTTTTGATTAATTATAATCAAACTCAACCTGCACTATCAATTGAGCTGATTCCAAATATTATTGACTCAAGCTTTTAAAGAAGTTAAAATATCATCCACAAGGTATTTTTCATTTTCTTTGGTTAATGGAACTTAGTTCTTTATCTAAAATTACTTTTTCTTTCTGCTCCTTAAGTTAGTTCTTTCTTCTTAGCATCTTCATTAGATCCTTCATTAAATCCTTTACGTCTAGCCCAATGCATCTCTCTATGTAACAGCTTCCTCACTTAAGATCTGCCATCAAGCTGCCTGAAATTGATAAATTTCAGGAGAAAAATGCCTGAATCATCTACTCTTCTTTCATTTGCTTTAAGTTAGCTTCTTACTTCTTTTCTTTCCAACTTTCTCAAATGAAAATTAGTGATCTACAAGAATTTCAGGAGGCTGTTATTGTCTGCAAATGAAATTGTATTTATCACTTGCTTTTTTGTTAATCTTCAAGTAACTTGTTTCTGTTGATTTTTTTTTTTCTGGATGGGCCATTTTCAAATTAAAGAGTAAATTTAAGCCACAAATCCAGGTATTAATTTTAGCTAAAGCTGCATTATTTAAATCTTTTAAACTAAGATCGTAATTTGAGAAATTATCTTTAGACATATTCACTTATGTTGTTAAAATTCATAGTGATTAAGATGACTTTTAAAAACAGTTGAATGCGAGGATAATTTGAAATTTTACATTTGTCCAGAGGTCTCTGATATTTTGTTAGCAAGTTATATTCTTCTTAGAAATATTTCATTTTTGTTGTTAGATCTTCTCCACATTCATTTTTAATCATGACCATTTTATTCCTGTCATTAGCCATAATTTTATTGTATGGTGAAATCTTTATGAAATAAATCAAAGAAGTAAACTCAAAAATGTTGCTTGTATTCATCTATGTAACGTGCCCTTATATTTGATATTTTGTATAGTGAAAAAAAGGAATGATCTGAAGCAATAATCTCAAATTTGAAGCATCTCAAAGAGTGGCTTCTTTTAAGTGGCAAGTTTATGAAAAAAATGAAAGAAAGAAAATCTCATTATAAATTTCTATTCATATAAATTGACTGTGTATCCAGATATGGCAAAATAAAAGGACTGGTGACTAGTCTATCCATGGAAGTTGACAACAATTAGCAAGTTCTGAAATACTCAACTTTTGCCATGGCATTCATAGTGTGATATGCAAGGAAATAGTCATATAGCAATTGATAACATTTTAAAATAGGTGCAGTATTTTTTGGCCTAACTAGTCTGAAAATAATGAACGCAGAATGATGAAAATCAAACAAAATAATAATAAAACTCAAGGAGAAAACACAAATGGAATAAATTATGTTGGCAGAAAGTTCAACTTTACAGAAAAAGACAATATAAATAATTACCAATGCTTATAAATAATTACCACTCACCCTTCTCCGTATGGTGATCATGTCACGACTTCTGAAAAAAAGTGACCATTAAGACCGTTATAAGTAGGAACACAACTTGTTTGAAATGGTGTCGGAGGAGTCTCTCAGATCAGAAAGCAAACTGACTGGATGAGCAGCCTCCTCAAAGCAGAATCTACCATCATGAAACGGCTATGATAAAGCTTTCAGCAATTGCAATTGCCAATGTAGCAAGGCTCAAAAGAAGAATAAATAGCTGCAAACAATCACAACAGGGATTGTAAGGATGGCGCAAAACCACACCGTGTGTTGTATTTAGCAAATCCACTTCAAAAGATCCCTTAAAGGTGTAAAAAACTAATGATATCACTTGGAAGAATTAGGTGAGTCCTACACAAGCTATGATATTTCCAGTCACCTCACATGCATGTGAAAAGTGGGAAAATAATTTTTAAAAAGACGGAAGAATTGGTGTTTTTGAATTAGGTATTGGCTAAAACGCATTGAAATCACTGCAAGACTTGTCTCAGACATAGTCACAATGTTGAGAATGGGAAAGGATTGGAGCAGTGCTTTGTTCTGTATTACATAGGGTTCCTATGAGTCAGAAGCATAGCAACAGCAATCCCTAGAACCAGATATGAGCAATTACTCAGCTCATGTCCGTTGTGAAATGTCTCTCTTATATCCATAGGGCTCTGGCATATAGAAGCCCCTCAGTAAGTTGCATTTTAATGAAGTTTATCTACACTTCACAAACAGTGTTTGACTTGTGTTGCCTCAATTGATTCTTATCCCGATCTGTGAGATAATTTGGAAATGTATTTCTATTTAAAAGGAGAGGAACCAGGATATGCCCTAGCATTTATATGTTGTTGAGTGCCATCAAGCCTGTTCCAACCCATAGTGGCAATGTCCAAAAGAATGAAATAAGACCCAGCTGTGCACCATCCTTACAATGTTCTTATACCCAAGCCTATCATTGCAGCCATTGTTCAATTTATCTCACTGAGAGTCTCCGTCTTTTTTTGGTGTCCTTCTACTTTAGCAAACACAATGCTCTTTTCCAGGGATTAGTACTTCCTGAAAATATGTCTAAAGAATGTCAGATGAAGCCTTGTCACATTGACTCTAAGGAGTACTTTGCCTGAACTTCTCCAAGACAGATTGGTTTGTCCTTTCAGCAGTCCATGGCATGTTCAATGTTCTTTACCAGCACGAGTCAAATGCATCGATTCTTCTTAGGTCTTCCTTATTAAATTTCCAGCTTTTTCATGTATATGAAGCCGGGGGAAATAGCATGGCTTGGATCAGGCACACATTAGTCCTCCAAGTAACAGCATTGCTTTTCAATAATCTCAAGAAATCTTACACAGTTTACCCCACACATCTTGTGGTGTCTTGACTGCTGCTTTCAGGAGTCTTCATTGTGGATCCAAGCAAGACAAAATCCTCGTGTGTTACACAGGGTTCTCTAGAGAAACAAAACCAGGACACTATTAATTCTTTCTATATATTTATGTAGATAGAAAGATCTCTAACATAAGAAGTAAACAGTTAACTAATCTATAAAGCAATACAAATGGCTAGGTTCAACTCATTTGCATGAGACAGCTAGTACACTGGAAGTCCTGTGAGTCTTGAGGGCCACCAAGCTGACCTCTGTAGAGCTATTCAGGCTATCCGACCACAAGTAGCAAACAGCAAGGCAGGTCACCAATAATCAGCCAGATGACAGAGTCTGACAGTCCCCAGCTCAAGAGATGTATGTTCCAGGAGCGTGGCGAAGCAGGGCTTGAAGGAACCTCAACTCATAGCAACGCAGTTCATGAATTAAGTGTTCCAGGGGTAGTGCAGCTTGGAGGTCGAGGAAAGAACAAACAAGGCAGTCAGCTTGTTGTAAGTTCCTGGAGAAAGAGAGAAAGGGCGAAGTTCACTGAGCCATTTATATCTCTGCCCTTCAATTAATCTCCCAAGTGTTCATTGTCCATGCTGTCACAAAAAACCTACCTATCTTTCTTGGCCATGTTGGCACAACAAATCTACCTATCACACTTGGACAACCTCAAGTATTTCTCCTTTCAGTCACCTGTTAGTGAGCTATGATGATTCTGGTCATGGTGGCATTGAGGTGTAACCCACACTGAAGGCTGCAGTCTTTGATTCTGGTCAGCAAATGCTGCAGGTGCTCCTCACTTTCTACAATCAAGGTTGTATCACTTGCACATGCCATGTTGCTATAAACCTTTCTCCAATTCCAGTGCCTCATTTACTTATGATGACAAAGGTCATACTCATAGACTTCCCAGGTTTGACTTTGCCAAGGTCTCGTTTATCCAAGTTTTTAAAAAATGAAATTGTTCTAAATATGAGTCCTACAGAATTCTGACCAGGGACTGTGTTGCCCTCAGCTTCCCTGGACCTGTAGTATCAGTTCACTTGAGAATTTGTTATATAAGCAAATCATCTGGCCTTTCCAAGCCCTCCTGAATCAGATGACATGAGGTTGTGTATGGTATTGTGTTTTAACAAGATTCCCAGGTAATTCACCTATCTCCTGGTGTTAAGCATTGTTAGTTTGTAGCCCAGAACGTAGGAATTTAAATCAAATCTTTTATAAAGCCTGCCCACATCCTACGATCTCTAAACAGAGTAGTTTATATTAGATTAAGCCAATCAAAATAGATAGTTAGTTGAATCCTTGGTTTTAAATATTCAAATTGGAAAATGGAAACTAAGTGACTCAACTCTACTAGAACACTCAGATGAATTTGAATTCCACTAGGACAATGGTTCCATGGAAGTAGCGCTTTATTTAGTGCTCAAAGGAAGTTCACAGCAGATTTTCAGACACTAATCACTGAAAGTATTGTGTAGAGGATCTTAGTCTAGATTCTCCAGAGGAGCAAACATAGTGACATATGTGAAGAAATGGAGAGAGAGAGAGAGACAGAGAGAGAGAGAGGGAGAGACAGAGAGATACTTCAAGGAAATGACTCATACAATTGTGAGAGCGGGCAAGTGCCAAATCTTGGGTTCAGAAGGCAGGTTGAAGACTTCTGCTGGTTACTGTGATTACAGGGTTAACAAATTCATAACCTACAGGTCAGACAAAAGTCACAGGTTCTGTAGATGGATAAATAGAGAATCTGCAGGTCAGACTGTAGACTCATGTCCCAAGAACTGCTGGTCAGACAATAAGAAAATGGTAGGTTCTAGTCAAATAGAAAATCTTACAGGAAAGTATATTTTTATATAGAGAGTGCAATCCTATGAGAAAATTCTATATTCACATTATAAAGGATGAAAGAACTCTCCTTCTCATGTCTACCTGAGAATCATAGTCTAGCTAAAGTGACAGAAAACATTAACCATCACAGTAAGTCATCACAGCAAGTAACATTTTTCTGAGTCTCATTTTACTCATCTTGAGAACCAGGGGTTAACCTGGTTCAATGTTATCTCTTAAACTGTATATATACTACGCTGTGCACAAGTTACCTATGAAATATTCCTAGCAAACCTTTCAATATTAATCTCATGTAAATAATTCTTAATTAGGTAGAATGGGAGTAAAATAGTACCGCAAGAATACAGACACTTTTAAAATGGACAAAGTTTAGCAAATGCAAAATCTCAAAACCAGACCTAGAAATTTGAAAAAAAAAAAGGTGGAAATTTATTCTAGAATTAAAGAGGTTATATGCATCTAACAACATAGTGTTATATTTATAAAACAACATATATAAAACAATTGATTTATTTGCTTATGAATAGTTTGATGGCTCAGGCGGAAAAGACAGTGATGACAATTGACAGAGCTAGATGGGGAAAATTATAGACAAAGACAAATTGTGGATACATATACTCAATTTTTAAATCGACATGGGTGGGTGATCCTTTTTCTCCAAATTTTGGGTTAATTAAAAAAATAATGAAAATATTATTGTCTTTGAATATTGGTTCCTTATCCTACTAGAGGCTGTCCTCACAATTTGTCTGTCTGACACAGAGTTCCTCCTCTGCAGATTAGTGCATGGTCCTTTCTTGCTGTATTTTGATAGATAAGATCACCATGCTTTTTTTTCCTCAAAGAAAAGCCAGCAGTTTCCCCCTGAGGAGTTTGCCATAAGAGAAGGAGCCACATAAGCAAGGCACCAAGATAAGACAAGACAGTACCAGAAGACACTAAGAAATTCAAATATCTAATAAGTGAAGTACACTTCAATTATGAAGCAGTGTGCCTCATGATCTGAAGATGACAATGTCTAGAAGTATGAATTTGAATTTTGTAGAAGTCAAATGGCAGGACTCCATTGAGTCACCTCAGGCCCTCTATTGCTTTCCCATTGATCCTTATTCTAGCACCCTGATTGGCCCTTATTCCATCACAGTCACCGGTCCCATATGCATGGTTTGAGCATCGCATTATCATGTGAAGGGTGTTGGTATGATGGATGGAATGGGTTTTATGAGGCAATATGGAATGGATCGTCAGACATCTTGTTGACTGTGGCTTTCTTAAAAATGCTAACAATAGATTGCATGCATGTAGGCCAAACTTCTGGCAATGAACGATGGTTTCCACAGAATAGAGATGCAGGTGTAACAGGAGTAGTCTTCAGTTATTTGGTAGGTTCTGAATGAGCATCTCTCTAAACTACTTATCAGAGTTGGGATGGCAAGGGGAGCCAATTAACATGGCAAGATTGAGCTTACTGAAACTGCCAAAAGAGGCTGATAAAAAATAACCAAGAAGGTTGGTTAAGCTATAAAAGGGGTGATTCATTTCTACAATGAATATGATTCTTACAGTAGTAATTATAATGTATCTTACAGTAGTAATTATAATGTATGTTTAGAGCAGCAAAACTAAGAATTATTCCCCCCATGGCTCATAGCAAATAGCTTGATAATTTTTAAAAATCTAGATAAATAAGGAAAAGTCGTGATCAGTTGCCATCGAAGCAATACTGTGCATGCCAGAATAGAATTTCCCACAGGTTTTTCAATGAATGGTTTTCAGAAATAGATATACAGACTTCTCTAACAGGCCCAAGGGGCAGCTCTGAACCTTCAGACTGTAAGTTAACAGCACAGTTGTTAGCCTTTGCACTACCCAGAAACTCAATTAAGATAGAGGCAATATATTTTTGTTGGAAATCTGACACCTTCTATTACTCCTATTTCTATGGAAATCAGACCAAAGCCTTTTTCCTTAAGCTATTTTCAAATGATATTATGAATTCTAGGGACCCTAGATTGCAAAGATCAGGGAGGAGTTTGCTTAATCAGCTTCTGCACAGTCTCGCCACGCTACTTTCTCCTGAATCTCTCTTATCCCTATATTTCATTGTAGACCTTCAAATATGAGTAATAACATGAAGATAACAAGCTAAAGTATATGTGTTAGGTATAATAAACACACCTTACACATGCAATCACCTGTGCACATGCAAATGAGCAGAAAAAGTGATCACAATCGAGTGGGTTTCAATTTTCTCAATGAGTTTTGTGAGATATTGAATTTATATTAAATATTGACAAAAATGACTGCCAAAGCCTAGAAACTTTTCTTTTCCAAATAAGAGTACAGTAGTTTTGGTTCTTTTGCATAGAGTCAAAATTTTTACTACAATCGGATATCTCATACCTCCCTAGCCTTTTTTAAGTCTGGGGACACATGGCTTCATTTCTGTTGTTGTCGTTGGTTATCCAACAATACCTTGTATGTATTTTCACAGGAGAGTAAGTTGCTGAGTTACAGACATCTGATTTATAGAAAAATGCCACTGTTATTAGTAGACTTAGCTCCATAGTCACATAGGCTTAGTGGTTACAAACTGGGCTATGATCTGCAAGGTCAGAAGTTGAAGACCCATAACTGGGGCTTTCCACTCCAGTAAACAGTCATGGTCTCAGACACGCACAGGGCAGTTCTATCCTGTCCTATAGGGTTGCTCTAGGCGTGAGTGAACTTGATGGCAGTGATATTGCTTTCTTCTCCTCCAGTTTCTCCTCCTGTTCCTGTTCCTCCTCCTCCTCCTTCTTCTCCTCCTCCCTCTCCTCATCCTTACTGGATGCCTTTGAGTCAATGTTGGACAATGGCCTGATTCTGGGTCAGCCTTATAAATGTTTTTAGGCTTGAGTCCACTGTTGTAGCTGCTGTGTCAATCGTCTTGTTGGGAGCCTTTTTGGTTGCTCCCTCTCCGCTTTCCTAAGCATGATATCCTTTTCCAAAGGCCAGTGTCTCCTGACAGCATATACAAAGTCTGAGAGACAAAATCTCATTTTCTTTGCTTTTAAGGAGCATTCTGGCTGTACATCTCTAATGACTAATTTGCTGATTCTTTTGGTAGTCCGTCATATTTTCAATATTCTTCATCAGCACTATAAATCAAAGCATTGACTTTTCTTCAGTCTTCCATAGTGGATACTCAAATATCAAATGTCTATCAAGCAATTTAAAATACCACGGCCTGCTCAGATACAGCTTAGTTTCCAAGTTAATATCCTTGCTTAAAAAGGTCTTGTGCATCAGATTTATCCAATATAATGCATCTTTTGATCTCTTTACTACGCCTTCCATGAGCATTGATTGTAGAGAATAGCAAGTTGAAATCCTTCACAATTTCAATATTTTCTCCATTTACCATGATGATACCACTTGGCCCAGTTGTAAAAGTTTTGTTTTGTTTACCTTCAGTTTTAAATCACCACTGATGGCTACCATCTCTAATCTTCATCAGGGAGTAGTAATTCAGGTCTTCCTCACTTTCAGCCAACAAGCTTGTGTCATCTCCACATTGTAAACTGTTTAGAAAGCTTTCCTCCAATCCCAATGTCACAGTCTTGTTCACGTAACCCAGATTCTATGGCTATTTGATCAGCATACAGTGTGAATAACCTTGTTCTCCTAAAGGTTATCCATAGTTTTTTATGGTCCACACAGTAACATTCCTTTGCATAGAAAATAAAATGTAAGTAAAGACCTTTCTGGTAATTTCAGCCTTGAGACTACATCCAGTTGACATCTGTAGTGATATCCCTTCTTCCATCCCCTCTTATGAATCTGAACAAATTACTGGTAGTTTCCTGTCAATGTATCGCTGCAACCACGTTTGGAAGATCTCTAGTAAAATTTCAATTGAATTTGATATTAATGTATTGTTCTATAATTTGTGCATTCTGTTGACTTACGTTTCTTTAGAAGGGTTACAAATATGAATCTCCACCAGTTATCTAGCTGAGTTGCTATTTCCTGGCATAGACAAAATATTGCTTCCAGTGCTTCTTTAGTTTGTTCAGAAACTCCATCTGGTATCCCGTCAATTCCTGGATCCTTGGTTTTGGCTAATGTTTTCAGTGCATTTTGAACTTTTTCCTTCAATACCATTGCTTCTTGGTCATATGGTAGTTACATAACTTCATGTAAACTTGATAAATAAGTATAGGGGTGGAGTCTAGTCCATAATCAAGTGGCAGCCTGATGCTGCCTCCTTGTAGCCATGGTCTTCTCATGAGGATTCTGAGATCTTCCTCTATTTCTCCTGGAGGCGGGTGATACTGTCTCTGCTTTACCTTATTTTGAGGAGCTACACTCAGATAGCTGCAGGAACCTCATGGAGACCTGAGCCTTGCGATGCAACCACTACTGGGGTAATTACATAATCTCCAGTCAACTTATGAAGGGGTGGATTCTAGCTTGTCAATCAGGTCATAATCAATGAGGTTTCCATGTAGGCATGTCTTCTCTTGATGATTCTGAGATCTCCTGTCTTCCTCCCTGGAGGTGGGACACACACGCTCCCTGGGAGACATTCCTGTTGACAAGCCACATGGAGCTATGCTGATGGATCCTAAGCCCTGGAGCTGAAGAAGCCACATGGAGACCCATGACAGCACTGCGATGCTTCCACTGCCACTGAATCCATAGACTTTCTAGCCACTGGCCTGCAATCTTTCTGCATTAGGCATCATTGCATATGTTGCATGAGTATGAATATAAAGCCCTTTCTTACACATTCCTGAGTGTCTGCAAATTTGTTTTTCTAGTCCACCCAGACTAACACAATTGCTATTGAATCTACAAGCTTAGCACCCATTGGCCTGAAATTTTCATGCTTTCTGCATCATTGTGTGTGACTGTGTGAGTCTACAAAGTTATTTAATGACTGCAATCAGACTTATGGGCTTGATCTGCACTGGGCTGAAATATTTTCTTAATATACAAATTGCTCTTTGATTATAAAGCTCTTTCAAATGTGTGTCACTGAATTTCTCTAGCTACTGAGTTTAACACAGCTACCTTGTGAAATGATTGAATGTCAACTAAACTTTTGGACAAAATGACCCTATGCATCCTTTTATCTTAATTTGACAATTCCTACATAGTTCATCATTTTGCCCATACAATCTTTCAATAATGCAAATTGTGCCTGTCGTAGTTACATAAGTTGTTGTCACAGTGAAGGAGTGGAATCCAGCCTATCAATCAGATCATAGCCGATGAGGCCTCTGTGTCCATATCGCCTTCTCCTGAGGATTCTGGTAACTCCTGCTTTCCTTCTTGGAGGTAGGAGACATTCTCTCTCTTGGCTTACTTCCTGTGAGTCATCCCTGTGAAGAAGACACTGGAGAAAGACTGATGGAGCCAGACCTCTGGAGTTGGAGAAGCCATGTGGAGACCCTGCCAGCACCAAGATACTGACAATGCCACTGGATCCACAAGACTTCCCACCCACTGGCCTGTGATCTTCTTGCATTTGATGCCTCAGTCTGTGTTTTGTGCACCTGAAGAGGTCTTTATTGACTGGTCTCAGACATATGGACTAATATCAGTTTCATGGCTTAGATCTGGACTGGGTTGGTATGTTGTCTCAATATTTCGTTGGTCTTGCATATACAGCATACATGAGTGTCTTGCATATATGAGTGTCTCTCTGTTTGTTTCTCTAGTCTTCCTGGACTAACACAGTGCCTGAATTATTTTTCTGTTATTTTTTTTTCCAGTTTATGATACACCAAGCGTGCTGTTCCATTTTGGATTTCTAACTCTAAGTATTTGCATGTTTTATTATACTATTTTGCTTTTTCTTTCTGAGCTGTCAGTTGAAATTTTCAGTTCAGCTCTTTTGCATCATCATTTTCCCATTTGCCTTGCCACGCTATGATTAAGAGCAAGTTTCAGAATCTCTTCTAATACGCACGGGGATCTTTTCTTTCTTTCCTGCCTTTTAACTAATCTTCGGTTTGATCACATTGGTGTCCTGGATGTCATCACACAGCTCACTAGATTTTGTGACACTAGTGGCCAGGGTAACAACCTATTCTTGAGATGCCCTCAGATTCAGGTAGGATATTCTCAAGGTCATGGATTGACTCTTGCAGATGTGTTAAGTTCAATCTGAACATACATCAGAGCAATTTATGGCCTGTTTCACAGTTGGTCCCTGATCTCATTTTAACCTCTGTTAGTGAGCTTCTGTAACCTCTTGTTCTACAGTTGTGGTCACTTTCATTTCTTTGTAGTCCATCTAGAGAAGTCCATGTGTATAGTCACCTTTCATATTGTGGAAAAAGGTATTTGTTAAAAATAAATTATTGATCTTGGGAACATTTACCATGTGTTCTTCAACTTCATTTCTATCACCAAGGCTATATTTACCAACTATTGCTCCTTCTATGTTTCTGCCTTTTGCATGCTAATGCCTGTCATTATCAAAGCACATTTGATAAGTTTCATACTGAAGGCATTGGTAAAATTCTTTGATTTCTCCAAAACTAACTTTAATGGCAGCTATTAAAATTTAAATAATAGTTGTATTGTCTAGTTTCCTTCTTTTCAGATGGATACTACCCTGTCACAAACACCATTGGCAGTAAAGATAGATCTTGAAATGTCTTTCTTCACCATGAATAGAATGCCGATCCTCTTGAATTCATCATTTCTAGCATAGTATGCCATATGTTTTTGTTTATTCAAATGGCCAATGCAATTCTACTTCATCTCATTAATGCCAAGGATATTCATCTTCATGAATTCCATTCCATTTTCCAAGATTAGTCCTTCATATATTCAAAGTTCTGAATATTATCAGATGTTTGCAGCTGTTTCTCTTCATTTTGAACTGGGCCCCATCAGAAAATGAATCTTCTGAAGACTTTCCTCCCAACAGCATGACTCCATGCACATGGTTACAGTCTTCTCTACTTCAAGAAGGTATTTCTTCCTCAGGCATAGTTTGAGTGCCTTTGGCCTTCATGGCCTAGTGGTTACATGTTGATTTTCCATCCGCAACGTTAGCAGTTTGAAACCAGCACCACCTCTGAAGGAGAAAGAATGGACTTTGTACCCCCATAAAAATTACTGTCTCAGAAATCCACAGGGGTTGAATTTGAGTCAGCATTGACTTGATGGCAGTGAGTGGGTTTTGACCTGAGGGGCTAATCTTCTGTTTTGCCTCTGCAGTGTTCTGCTTCTAGTCACTAGGGTTTCAGTACCTGACAATATTTACATGCTAGTCATATGCTCTAAGTAACTAATTTCTCTGAAGTGGACAGACTCTTCCTTCGTTGTAGTCTGTTTTTTGTCTGGAAGCTCTGCTAAAACTAGTTCACTTTGTGTGACCCTCCTGGCATTTGACACACCAGGGACATAGCTTTCAGCTTCACTGCACCACACAGGCCATCACAGTACAACAAACAGACCGCCTAGTGGTAGTCATCCCGTTAGAGGTGAGTTAATGAGATGTTTGACTAAAGATGGAAGGTTAAATTTAAGTTGACAACTTTGTGTGACTTGGGAATTATGTTATAAATATTCAAATGGCCTTTGGCAGAAAAAAAGTTCCCCACCTCTGTCTTAACTCATTGAAAAGGCCTCAAATATTTGTTTGCATAATCCAAAGCCCCACTCATTGTGTTTGGTTCATTCAAATTCAGAGCGGCCTCATTGGCCTGGGTAGGATGGGCCCTGTTTCAGAGATTTTCATCTTTACAAGAGGAGATAGGTAAGCCTTGGAGGCTTCGACTAGCTCATTCACGGTTAGCAGCTTATGTGTAACCCGCTGTATCACCGTGTCTCCTTCTCATCCAAAGAGTAAAGCTAAAAAAGAACTGCAATGCTTACTCTGATTTACCTGCAGAGTTGACCTAAATAAACAGGACAAAATTATATGTGCAATTGAGGGGCTGCCTTTGGTAACTCTTTAATGTCATCATTTCCACACACTAAAGAAATGGAAAGTTATATGTAATAAGGGAAAAAAGGAGCTATGTATGAGTACATACACATGAACACATATCCCCAAACAAAGCAACATCCTTCAATTCTTAGTGTGGCTCAGACTGCAAAAGTGTGCATGTGTGTGTGTGTGTGCGTGTGTGTGTGTGTGTATCTGCATGACACTTTCCATGTCATCAGATGTTGTTGCTTGTAAATTAAAGATTTGGATTGTAGCAATTTTGCCCCTTTTTTCTTTTAAAATTCTCCCCCATGCATATATAATTTCCCTCAATTGGATCATAATATGGTCAGAAAATCTCCCAGGGCCATTCCCCAGCATGATGAAATAACAGGGTGTGGTTGCTGGCTTTGTTTTGGTGAGATAAAAGCCCTCAGAGTGGTTCATCACTTTCTAATATTTTGTGCAAAGGTTCAATGGTGAGTTTTATGAGTTTACATCTACCAGAATAAGATTTTACTTTTGAATATATAGGGTTTGACAACAGACAGGCAAAGAAAAACTCTGTTGAAGCCCAATGCCAGACTCTTTAGGAGGCCATCTCCTTCCCCCCTGTACGAAGAACCATTCAATGCTCATCTGGGTGAGAACTGCGTCCTGCGAGCTGCTCTTTGGCTTAGTATTTTTCTTTTAAAATATGCTATGCCTCAAGTGTATTTTACAACTGTGAACTTCTCAGAAATGTTCCAGGGATGGCTAATATGAACAAACATATATATTATGATAATGATAACTTTGCTTTGGGGTATAAACAAAAAAGTATGGCAGCATACTTCCTTTCTCTTTTTTCCTTAAGTTGTAATGTTACTCTAAAAGTATCCCCTAAGATTATTGGCTATGGAAATGTTTACTGTAGTTTGTTACAGGCAGAAGATAGCTTAACTATCATCTCCTTGCTGAGAAGTTTGTGATCTAAAAATAATGAACATATGAGTATATTTAATATGAAAAAATACATTCATGTTTATAAAATAGACTTTAAGAGCATGAATATTTTATATTTTTTAAAATATAGTATAATTTCCTATTCAGGGGATTAATTATTTTTTCACTTCTGACTGAACACACATTCCAATTTTATTTTCACTAGTGAAACAGAAGATTCTGCAAATGGTACTACTGTTGTTATGAAATGCTGTGGAGTCAGTTTATATTGAAAGCAACCCTAAACAGAGCAGAAACATGGCTCTGTCCTTTACCATCTTCAGAATTGTCATTTTGAACTCCACAGTGGTAGCTGGTGTCAATCGATTTCTCAGGATTCATTCTAGGCATACTCTGTTCACACTACATGACATTGGGTGCAAGGAATTCTGAGAAATATAGTCTGTTATAGGAATTTCAGCCCAAACATACTCTGCTTGCATTAGATGAATGATACCAAGAAGCAAAGTGTCCTGTAGAATATAGTCCCAAGGGTAAGGTATAATCCATAAGCTCTACTGAAATCTCTTCACCATGGATGAATCTGCTACATGCAAACCACCACCATATGGCAAGCTGACAGAAAGGTGTTGGGCCATGGGAAAGAATGTCTCCATTTTCTCATTAAAGAATGTTTTAGATTGTGTATACTGTCAGGTACTCATCTTAGTCTGAAAATATCTTACAATGCAAGGGACAAAAATCTCTGACTTCATGGAGTCTACATTATAGTCTGGTTGGGCACAGATAGCTAATTTATATATGAGTACACATAGAAATGGAGGAGTGTAAGGGAGAAAAAGGATGAAAGAACAGTAGAAAATGTCATTAAACAGACATTGCAAACATCAAATGATTCAATAAAACACTTTTTTAGAAAGTAACCTTAAGGAATATCCTGAAGGTTGAGG
Source organism: Nesogale talazaci (assembly GCA_004026705.1). Classification (NCBI taxonomy): domain Eukaryota; kingdom Metazoa; phylum Chordata; class Mammalia; order Afrosoricida; family Tenrecidae; genus Nesogale; species Nesogale talazaci. The sequence continues at coordinate 17,488 of PVJH01008680.1, read as the reverse complement.
GAACGAGGTATGCTGATAGCTGAAGGAGATTATTGTAGGGAGGCGAACAGCAGTAAACACCTCTGAAATAAGCAGGTCTATGCCAAGTTTGAAGAACAACAAAGAGGCTAAATTAGCTGCAAAGAAGCAAAGTAGACCATCATAAGGAATGCAACAGAAGCTATCAGAAGTCTGAGGTAGAAGGATGGTATTTTTAAGGCATATCTTTACCTTATATTGAATTGCTACTATGCTGAGAATGAGGGCCCCTGCTGGACCTGCCAGGTAAAGGGACTGTGAACCACTAGAAAATAAAAAACAAACAAACAAAACCCAAAGGTCATTTCTCAGAGAAGGATAAGGCTAGTCCCTCTGATAAAGACTGACTGACTCAGAAAAGATAGTAATTATGAGTCAGAAATTACCTAGTGGCAGTGCATTATGTAGAGGATAGATCGAGCAGAAAAAGATTATAAAATAAGGTCTGAAGCAGAACTGTAGGACTTTATGGTAGAGGGAAGTAATCAGAGCAGAGGTGGAGAAATGATCAAATTCTGGACATGCTTTCAAAGTAGAACATTTTCTGATGAACTGAACATGAGGAATGAAAGAAGATCACAGAGGATTCCAAGATGTTAGGCCAATCAACAGAAATGTGAGGCTGCTATTATTTGAAGAGGGAAAATATATGGACAAAAACATAGAAGTGGAACTGAAAAATCAAGAGTTTTCCCTCCTAGTTATGGTAAAGATACCAAGTTTCATTTCCAAGTGGAAATGTTGACTGTATACTTGATACATGAGTATAAGTGATGTGTTGTGGCTGCTACTATTAGTTGTGGCAGAATTGATTCTTACTCTTGATATTTCTATGACTCGCAGATTGGAACTTTTCTCTACATAGTTTTTAAAGGCTATGTTTTCCTGGTATGAATTTGTTCCAGCTAATTTTTGGTTAGTAGTCAAGCACTTGAAAATAAATACCATGTACGGAAGTTCTGGAGTTATATAAAATATAAATAATCCAACATGATCTAGGATAAATTGAAGAGACATTTCCATGTTTAAAATGTGGAGGTATCCAACAAAATGTGCATATAATATGTATGCAAAATGAAAGATCAGTTATATCAGGGAAGTTTGCAATCAGGGAAATGGTAATGCAAATTTTTGAGTAGAGATACTGTGTAAAATAATGATTTCAAGGACAATAATATAAGGACTTAGACAAGATAATTAGGGTCAATAGCATTGATGTCTTTAATGCCGATTGTTGTACAATTGTAATCAATTTGATTCCAACTCGTAGTGACTGCGTTAGACAGGGTTCTCTAGAGAAACAAAACCAGGACACTAGTAAATCTCTTCATATATTTATATAGATAGAAGGATATATAAGATAAAAAATAGTTAGCTGATCTATAAAGCAATACAAATCGTTCTGTGCAACTCACTTGTGTGAGACAGCTAGAGGACAGGCAGTCCTTGGAGTCTTGTGGGCCGTTGAGTAGTCCTCTGTAGAGCAATTCAGAATATCTGGCCACAAGCAGCAAACAGCAAAGCAGGTCACCAACAGTCAGCCAGATGACAGAGTCCAACAGTCCCCAGTTCAAGAGATGTATATCCCAGGAGCATAGCGAAGCAGGGCTTGAAGAAACCTCAACTCACATCAACACAGTCTACAGACTAGGTGTCCCACAGGTAGTGTAGTTTGGAGATGGAGGCACAGAACGAACAAGGCAACTGGCTGGTCTGAAGATCTAAGAGCATGAGAGCAAGGGCGGGGTTCGCCAGCCATTTCTATCTCTGCCCTTAAATAGATCTCACATGTGTTCAATGACCATGTTGTCACAACAGACCTACCTACCTTCATTGGCCGTGTTGGCACAACAAGATTACCTAATACAGTGACCTTCAACTACAGAGTAGAACTATCCAATAGAGATTTCAAAATTGTAAATTGTTCAGAGAAGCAGATTGCTATATTTTTCTCAAGTGGAGTCACTGGTGGACTTAAATCCTTAACTTTTCAGGTGGTAAGTGATGGCCATTTCCTGGAGGTGAATGATATTTCAGGAAGTTTAGGAGTCAATTAGAGAAGAGGAGCCAGAGATAATGAGCTTATACATTATTTAAGAAGAGATGAGACAAAGGGAGACTTTGGGGAGTTAAGATTTACAATTAATAGGTAAGGGTCACTAAAGAGAAAGGCCTAAAATGAAAAGGAGAAAGGAAAATTTCTGAAGTCAAAGAACTGGTTTAGAGAAACAAGATTCAGTGAGCAAGTGGCAGATTCTGGTGAAATAGTAATGACTACATATTTATAGACAGTGACTCTCAGACAATAATGTATTATACTAATCAGAGTTAAATTTTGGAGTTAGAAAGAGAAAATCAATAATAGCTATTTGCCAAAATTATCAGTATTTCCAAATTTCTCATTATTATCAATGCTTTATATTGTTAGAGAAGGGCATGAAGCAATATCTAAGCATGTGAAAAGAACTGTGAAATTATAGTGCATATGAAAAAGTCTGTTCTGCTGCATAATGGTCTGATAAATTACAAACATTTCTTCATGTAAATATTCCTAAAGATACTTATGATTACAGAAATCGAATTGCTCCATCTATCAAAAGCTAAAACAACTCAAGATTGGCATAATTGTAGTATTAAATGACTGTTGTTACCATGACAACAAGGTAAACAAATAATACCGAGATAATTGATGAGTAAGATTCCTAGCACTATAAAATCAAAAGTTATTCTTAATATAAGGCCACCTTTGCATGTACATAAAATGCCCTTATAAGTAGATATATGAAATACATGGATTACAACTGTGTTTTAACACTCATCATTTTAAACGAAATTATCATCTCTCCGTTGCTTTTAAATTATATTGTGAACTTGGTTTTGAGAGTATATTAAACTAGCCTACAAAACAATCTAATCAAGGATGCAATTTTTCTTCATTTCAAGGAAAACACAAGTAATTAAATAAAATGTGGATAGGAAGAAAAATAAGTTTTGTTTTATCAAAAATACTTACATTATTTTTAAAAAACACCATATTTTAGCTTAGATGTGAGTCCGCTGTTTTGGGGTCACCTTGGAAATGTTCATCTGTTCAAAGGTAGGGCATAACACCTACAACAGCACAACTTTATCATAGAATTTACCCTCAAGTAGAAAATGACCATAGCCAACATACCAGTTACCTAGCAAAGCATCAGTGTTGAGGTTGGTTGGTAGTAGGAGAGGATAGGTAAATAAGGAAAGTGATGACAGGCAAGGACATAAAACAGAAACATCAAGCCATTAAGGGATACTTCATTTTTCTCCAAATCAATTTACTCAGACTTTGGTAAAGAGTCTTATGAGGACACTTCTTGGATATTTAAAACTTTTAATGAACAAGTTACCCTAACTTTTGAGAAGACTCAGGCAATTAAGCTAGTCTGTTGTTCAAGATGCTTGAAATCTTCTCAAATTGCTCAGCATTCGACAGCTTTGAGCTCCAAAACGCTTCTACAGTGTCTGCCAAACAAACGTGTCTCTTGGGTTTAATCTTTTGAGAAGAGAAAGGAAGTGTATTAACAGGAAAGAAATAACTTTTAAATTTGGAAGGAAATATCCATAAAATAAAATAGCCTGCCTGTGTGTACAAGGAATAATAATAATAATAATAATAAAACTCGTGAGCATTGAATCTATTTGGACTCACAGTGACCTTCTAGGCTAGGGTAGACCTGCCCTTGTCTGTTTCCAAATCTAACTCCTTACGAGAGTAGAAAGTTTCATCTTTCCTTTGAGAAGCAAGCTATGGGTTTCAAAACGCTGTCTTTGCAATTAGCAGCCCAACGTATAACTACTATGCTTGCAGACTTCCCCAAGTAACAATTATCTTAAAGATCATATCTGTCATTAGTTGAAATGAACCTATCCCACTAGATAAGGGACCGACTATGAGAGCAAAGTGAAAGGTTTCAGCCATCACAGAATATCACAGAAGAAACTTTGAAGGCATAGTGTGCAGTGGGCAAGGTCAGCAATCTGAAAGCACCAGAACTCCACAGGAGAAAGAGGAAGCCCTTAAAAGCCTGGGACAATTTGCAGTCTAAGAAAGCCACAGGCGCAGTTCAACCCTGTCCTTTGGGTTGCCCTGAGTTGGAATCAACTCCATTGCAGGGCATTTGGTTTTTAATGTAGACACTACACAGGAGAAGGTAGAGCTCTAGCACAGAGTCTTTTATAAAGAGGCAAGAAAAGAATTAACCCGAGTGATGGCTGTGGCAGTGGACAAAGGCAACTAGTTTTTTTCCCCCATTTTAGTAACTATGTACAATAAAGATATCATCTCTCTCTAACAGGTCTGATACATCTTAGGATCATTCAAACAACAAATAACTGATAAAGAAAAACACACAAAAATGCAGTACCTGTTCATGTTCATTGGTATGAAGTATGCAAGAGAGAAGAGTGTAATTAGAATAAACTGCATCAAGGATAAAGCAAATGGTGAGAACCAGGAAAGAACTTTACAAAGGAATATTGGGTAGAGAACTCAATACAGGCTTCAATTTTTCTCAACTTTTTTTTTACCTGATTCTGCAGCAAAAATTTCAGCCATCAAAAGTTAGTCTCACAATTAAAGGCATATGCTTAGGAAAGAAGAGTTAGAAACAGGAAATTTTAATTTTTCATGAAGTTCAAATATAGCACACTCACTTTCAATAATCTAGTAGTTATTGCAATGGCCAAGAACTCAAAATGATAAAGAGCATGACAATATTGATTAGCATTTCACTGCCATGCTGGAAGCTAGGTCACCAGTGTTTCTAACACTAGCAATATCGATCATGGTGTGTATGTTTCCCCACAGCTTATAGAGTAAGACAAAGTAAGAAGAAGGACATGGTGATCTGTTTCTTTTTTAAAAAGTCAATGAAAGGGCTGAGCCCCGTTGTTGTAGTGGTTATGCTTGGGACTGTGGCCCACTAGGTTGGGGGTTCAAATCCAGCAGTGCTCTCCAGGAGCAAGGCTGGGCTTCCTACTCCCACCAACAGAGGTCAGTGATATAAATAGCAGCAGCAAAAGAATGTCTGATATACTGCTGGAACATCAGTCTCTTTGTTTGGAATACACACAAAAACCCTGCTAGAGAAGGCTTGCCTCCTGAAAGTAGAGTTATCCTTAATGAGACAAACAGAGCATAGCCTTTAAGACATACACTTGGTGATGTGACATGAAGCAAAAAAAAAAAAAAAAAAAGGAACAACTTTAAACATCCATCAATAACTGAAACATTGAATGCACAAAGTAGGTTAAAATAATAGATTATGGAAAATGAGATGAAATGCCTAAAGATAAATAATCTTGGCATTAGTGAAATGAAATGGACTACAATTGGCCGCTTGGAGTCAGATAATCAGTTGGTCAACTGTGCCAGGAATAGCAAATTGAATAGAAATAATGTCATATTCATCATCAAAAGACTATTTCAAGATATAACTTGAACTTGGATGTTGTCAGTGACAAGGTGGGGACCATGGGTTTAAAGAGAGAGTGATCAATGACTAGCATTAAAATTTACACAATGATGAGAACGGTAGTTTTTATCATCTGTTTACCAATTAAAATTGGTAAATTGCACTCAAGATGCATTGATAATTACTAGTGACTAGAATGGGAAAATATGGCCATAATGATAGTAATGATGCTGAGAATCATGGTAGAATTATTCAAAACCAATAAATTATAAATTGCAATAACTTTTTCAACAATGAAATACACTACAAAGATGGAACTCACAGATGGAATAGACAGAAATTAAATAGATCACCTCTGTGGATAGAGATGATGAAGGAGTTCAAATTTATCATAACAACACATAAAGGACAGGTAGCAGAATAGATCATCAATTGCTCAAATGCAAGTTCAACCTGTTCAAGTTAGAATTCATTGCCTCCAAATCAGTTCTAACCCAGAGCACCCTTACAGGGCAAGGTCGAACTGCCTCTGTTGATTTCCAAGACTAATTGTTTATACACGTAAAAGACCTCATCTTTCTCCTAGTTAAACTTGAAGCTGAAGTATATTTAAAGCAACCCATGAGATACAAAGACAAGTCTTGGATAGAGCTCACATGAATTTAGAGGCTAGATTTTACTCATTGGAGACCAAAGAACAAAGACCAAAGTTTATGGGATTATGTTAAGGCCATTATACATAATGAAAGAAAAAATTCATTAAAATGATAGAAAATGGAAAAAAACCTGGCAGTCAGAAGAAACTTGGAGACATGCTTTTAAGCACAAGCTAGTTAAAGGGGATGGAAAAGAGAAAACCCAAACCAGCTGAATATATTTCCAAAGGTAGCTCCAGTAGGTAGTTAGCTCATGAAAATTCAAAGGGCAGAATACCCTTAGCCATCATCCAGCTGAGAAAACATGAAAAACAAAGTCAGGCCTTGAGTTGAAGGATTAGTGATATCTTAGGACAATTTGGGACATGTTATCAGACAGACAAGTCCCTGAAAAAGGACACTATGTTTGGTCGGGTGCAAGGAGTGAGGAAGACTTAACAAGATGGATTGACAAAATACCTAGCACAATGGGCTCAAACATAACAACTGTGAGGAAGTGCAGGCCAAGAAATATCCTGTTCTGTTGTATACAGGTTGCTGTGAGTTAGAACCAACAGTACCTAGAAAGCAACAAACATGGGTGAAATATTTGTCAGCACAGGAATCAGCAAAAGGAAGCTGACAGCAACAAAGAAAGAATCGGTTGATATGAAACCATTTCAAGAGGTGTCATGTAAACAAACTATGGTGCACTAAAGGTATGGTGAGAAACAAGTCTCTGTGAATTGATAGAATACTATTTTAGCTATTAGAGACAATGAATGAAACGTTGGAAATGTTCACCATCTGCCAAGAAAATTGCAAGATGGCCACTTGAATAGCAAATATACATATGTCCATTCCAACAAAAGACAAACAAATAAAATGTTAACATTATTGAATGTCATGAATAATATCACAAAAATTTTTTCTGAAGGTAATTTAAAAAATGGATGCAATATTACATCAGCAGAGAACACTGAGAAATTAAAGTCTGAGCCAAATGACTATGTAGCACAAAGAATGTCACTGTTAAGTTTAGATATATATAGATTGAAATCACAGAGAATAAAAATAATGTTTATCTATGTCTTATTAACCATCAAAAATTAATTATCTGTGTATAGCATTAAAATATGGATCATATTGCAAAGATGGAGAATTCTGGAATACTTAATTTTGTTTACATGTAGTCTGTACACAGAGACTGTCATTCAAACAACACAAGGGGCTACCGTGTGATTTAAAATCAAGAAATATGTGAATCTAGGCTATATCCTTTCATCATACTTATTAAATACATTTGCTGAGCAAATATTCTGAGAAGTTGTACTACATGGTATGATCCCAGTATCAGAATTGGATGAAGTTTTATTGATAGCTTGTCTTATATAGAAGACACAATTTTGCTCGATGAAAGTGAAGAGGACATGAAGCTCTTGCTAATATAGATCAAAGGGTATAGACTTCTGTATGAATTGCACATGAACCTCATATAAACAAAAAACACTCTTCACTAGATGAATAAGCAAGATACCACTAAAAGGACAAAAGCTTGATCCCATCAAGGACTTCATTTTACTTGGACCCACAACCCATGCTCATAGAAGTAGGAGGCAAGATATAAAATGATATGTTGCAATCACAAATCTGCTGAAATGTTTAAATAAAATATTAAATAAGAAAATATATAACTTTGAGTACAAATATGGGCCTGACCCAAGCTATGATATTTCCTATTGCGTCTTATGCATGAGAAAGCTAAACCATGACTAAGTAAGACAAATGAATTTCTTTGCACTTTGGTGTTAATGAAGAAAATTGAATATTCCGTTGACTGCCCCCAAACAAAAACCCAAACAACTTTGTCTGGGAAGCAGTACAGTCAGAAAGGGTGGCAAAACTTCATCTCATGTTCTTTGACATGATATCAGGAGGGTCCCCTGATGGATCTCTTTCTAGAAATGAATGTCATAAAGATGAGTAAGGAAGAGGAGAATCCCCAATGAGATAGATTGACCTACCAACTTGAGGTGTTGACTCAAACATAGCAAAGACAATGAGGCTAGCACAAGAGTATAGCTCATAGGGTGGCCATGAGCTAGAACTGAGTTATACACAACTGAAAATGCCAAAATACCAACACAACACATGAAAACCAGACTTGAATCTCTGTAAATTATACTTTCACTGTGATACTCAAGTGTCTCCTCTGATATAAGCATTTGTCAGCATCTTATTTGAATATTTCTGAAGGAAATATTTTCTTCATAAGCATTTTATAATCTTGAGTTGTGGCTAACAGGGTTCATTGTTCATGATACAACATAGTTCAAAAGAACAGATTCTTCAGGCATTAACTGGCAAAAGGTTGCAATGAGTTAACTGCATATATCTCATTGGATGATGGTCAACCAACACCTGTGTGGCAGTCATGTGATTATGTTAATTTTATGATTGAGATGTAGGGGTGGAGTCTAGCCTGTTAATCTCGAGATAGCCATTGAGTAGCCAATGAGGCCTCAAGGTGGGCATGGCTTTCTCCTGAGATTTCCAGAAAATCTCCCGATATTTCCCTCGTGAAGATGAGAAGCTATCTTTCCCAGTTGTTGGGAGTTAGTTTCAGAGTCGATGAATCACAGACAAGACAAGCTGGCAGCGTTCAAGAAGCTGGAGGAGCCGGCAGAGAGACCACACAGCTTTGAACTGATGGAGCCAGACCTCTGAGGCTGGGGCGGCCAGATGGAGACCTCTGCCAGCGATGAGTTCTGCTGTTAATGGACCCTGAGCCCTGGAGCGAAGTGCCCTGTCAGCACCGGGATTCTGCACTCACTGACCTGTGACTTCGTAAGTCGGAAGAAGACTTTATAGACTGAGTTCGGCCATATGGGTTATTATCGAACTTATGACTTTGAACTGGACTGGACTGGGATGCTTTCTCCATGCCCCATTCCTTTTGTATATAAACTCTTTCCTTATATCGATATGCATGTCCTTGAATTTGTTCCTCTTGTCTACCTGGGACTAACACAACCTGATAATAGATTACACAGGGACTTAATTTCCACTCCTGGAAGCCTTAGAATTCACCTAAAGAATAGGGATAAGTGCAGCAGCCGCATTTTTATCTTTAAAAAATACAGGAATCCAAACACTTATGTATAGTACGTAAAAAGATATAGAAGCCAAAACAAAACCACAAAATTGGAGGCTTAGTTAAAAGCCTGTTCAAGCCAGTTTGAACATCTGGACATGCTCATAACCATGCTCAAATAGCACAGATCCAACATAAAATCCTTCATTTCTGTCTTTGCATGTCTCTTACCAAAAATCCCTCCTATTTTTTTTTTGAAAATTGAAATTGAAATTTGAAATTGAAATATTGAAAATATTTGAAATTTGTCTAAAGTGTCCCTATTTTATCTCAAATATTTCAATTTAGTCAAACTCTCTGAAATACCTGAAGACAGGGATTGCACTCTTAGCATACATATTTCAGTAAACTAAGATCTAATTTAATGCCATTAAAGTAGTCATTGTTTCAGGAATACATTTGGGAAAATACATTTGAGTGTATTGTGTTCACTAGATCTTCAAATTATTTTATGCGATTTATAGTCTTTTTTAAATCATTTTACTGGGGGTTCACACAACTCTTCACAATCTGTAAAGGCATTCATTGTATGCAAAGCACATTTGTACATTTGTTGTCATCATCCTTCTCAAAATGGTTTTTTTCAGCTTAAGCCCTTGGTTTTAGCTCCTTCTTTTTCCACCCCTTCCCTGCTCCCCCACTTTCTCATGGACCCTTGATAATTTATACTTATTATCTTTTCATATTGCACACTGTCCATTGTTTCCCTCACACACTTCCTTGCTGTCTGTACCCCAGGGAGGAGGTTTTATGTAGATCCTTTTAATTAGTTTCCTCTTTCTACTCCATCTTTCTTCCACCCTCCCGATATTGCCTCATCTCACCACTGATCCTAAAAGGATCATCTGTCCACAATTCCTCATGTTTCTGGTTCCTATTTGTACCAGTGTACATCCTCTGGTCTAACTGGATTTGTAAGGTAATATTCAGATCATGATACGGAGAGGGAGGAAGCATTTAAGAACTAGAGGAAAGGTGTATATTTCATCATTGCTCAACTGTACCCTGACTGACTTGTCTCCTCCCAGCAACCCTTCTGTAAGGAGATGTTGCTTAGTCTGCAGGTGGATTTTGGGTCCTCAGTCTGCAGTCCCCCACATTTATAATGATATAATTTTTAGTTCTTTGATGCCTGATCCCTCTGACACCTCGTGGTCACACGTTGGCGTGCTTCTCCATGTGAACTTTGTTGCTTCTCAGCTAGATGGTTGCAAGTTCATCTTCAAGCATTTAAGACCCCAGGTGCTATATCTTTTGATAACCAGGCACCATCAGCTTTCTCCACCTCATTTGTTTATGCACACCTTTGTCTTCAGCGATCATATGAGGAAGGTGGGCATGAAATGATATGAGTTTTCCTCTTTGATGACTGCTGATTCCTTTGATCCCTCATGGACACATAGGCTAGTGTTCTTCTTTCATGTGGATTTGTTGCTTCTGAGCTAGATGGCCACTTGTTTACTTTCAAGCCTGTAAGACCCCACATGCTATATCTTTGATAGCCAAGCATCATGAGCTTTCTTCACCACTTTTCCTTGTGCACACATATGTCTTCAGTGATTGTGTTGGGAAGGTGAGCATCAAGGAATGCCAATTTAGTAGAACAAAGTGTTTTTCTTTGAGGAAGTACTTGAGTGGAGGTTCAATGTCCATCTGATGTCTTAATGCTTACCCTATAAGTATATGCACTATATATATATATATACACACACACACATCTATGTTTATGCCTGTATTTAGACATCTGTAGATGTTCTTTGCCTCCAAGTTTCCTCCTTTAGTTCCTTCTACTTTCCTCTTATCCCACTATCAATCTCATCCCCCATTGAATTTCAATAATTTCTCTCTGTTATGTTACTCCTGATCAATCTCTCTCAGACCTGTTACAGCTAACCTGGTACTGATCTAAGAGCAGTTGTTGTTCCCTTATCCCTGGGATGACAACACCACCTCCTTTCCCCTGCCTCCTCATCACCCATATCTCCCTGGAACTATCAGTCCCAATGTTTTCTTCTCCACACTGTTTATTCAGCCTGTCTTATTTAGATAGGCCTGCAGAGACAATATGTACAGAAAAACAAGACATCACAAGACAAAGCAACAAAAGAAAACAAAATGGTGACAGTAACAACAACAACAACAACAAAATAATGTGCAGAAAAATATAAATAATAATAATAATAATAATAATAATAGCAAAGGAAAAACTTGTAAATAGTTCAAAGTCTGTTCATTGACCTTCAGGAGTATTACCTAGGTGAACCTGATGGGGTGCCACATGCTGGCCCCAAAGTATTTCCTTGGAATTCCATTGAGAACTCCATGCTCTGTCCCTCTTGCTAGTCTGCTGCAAGTCCTTGCCTAGGTGTGGTGGGTTCAGACCGGGTGCACTCCTGATCCTGCTTCTAGTGTTTTCCCCATAGACCTTCTTAGCTCAAAGAAGAATGCTATTTATATTATTAAAACCTTAAAAATTATCTGACATCAAATTCATAGACTTCCTGATGTAAAAAACTGCTAGATCCTTGTATTTTACAAAATTTCAAGCTAGGAAAAACCTAAAGTCTCTGAAAAAGAAACAAGATATATGACTTTAGGAGGGGGCGCATGATAATACTAAACTATTTATTAGCAAAAGGCTACAAAAATTTCTACAGTCTTTATGCCAGACAATATTTTTAAATGTGTAAATTGACCAAATTATACAGAAGTGAAAATATGAAACACTTGATAATTTCAAAAGTGTGTTTTTCCATAGAATTTATTAAGAAGAGAAGTACATAAAGTAAAACTATCATCATGTCATAAAAAATACACATAAAGGAGTCACTCTTAGTGGGAAGTACATTTTCAGTTACTATCAAATTCAAGGAAATAAAAATGTTTAAAACCTCTCACATTAACTTTTTATAAACACAAATGTAACAATTTGCGTGGTAAATTTACTACACGAAGTATAAAATCTTCCAACTAGCTTGCAGATTAAGATGCAAAGGTTTATGAAGGGGGCTCCTTCTAGTGTTCCCTTTTATCCTGATAGTTTATTGGCCAGGAGTGGGCATAGTTAGTACTAAGACCCTCTGAAGTTACTAACACTGTGATGCTTGCATACCTGAAACTCCTGTAAGTCAGCGAATAGGAAGGGGACAGGAAGCATTTACAATGCCTCTGGCTGGGCTGTAATGTTCTGGCTCTCTGAAAGGAGGGACTCATCCCTGAAAGCCCACGAGCACACAGAGTGTCTGTTTATATGTAGGAGTCACAGTTGAACTATCACCTCATGACTGTATAATGCAGATGATGGGACTTGGTCAAAACCAGTAAGGACAATAATTTTTTTAAAGTGTCAAATGTGATATGAACAATAGTATCAAGAATATACAAAGTGAAATAATTCTCTAGGGGTTTCTGATAAGGAAGAGAATGTTATCTCATGATAATCCACTTTCTGCCTTTAAAATATCAGTATTGGAGTGTAAAGCAAAGGCAATATTTAGTAACCACAATGAAATGAAGATTATATTTAAGAAAAAATAATATACCATATCAATTAAGAATTATTAATTAAAATTTAATAAAATACTACAATGCTATAGAAGCCATTCTTAAAAGAAGCAAATATATAAACTAGAATTTAGAAGGAAATAGAAAAGCCTAATCTCACCTAGTAAGAGAATATTACATTTTTTTGCTTTTGCAAATTTTACACTTTTAGTATGTATAATTCATAGATAGATACTTACTATGGTAAACATAGTTTCCATCTTTTACCAATGACTATTGCCATTTTCCATTATCATAAACACACATCCAATGCTCCCTAAATAATAATTATTCCTTACCCCCTTCTTCCCTTCCCTTAATCTACTTTGATAACTACATATTTAACTATGCTAGATATTTCTTGTTTGCTTTTTGTTTTTGTTTTTGCTTTCTGGGCATAACTGCCCTCTGGTGGTCATGGGAGCTACCCAGCCTTGCTCCCAGAGAGCTGCTGCTGGATATTGAACAGCCAAGCCAATGGACCGCAATCCCACACTCAACCACTATGCTATTGGTGCTCAGCCCTCTAGATATTTCTTATAAGTGATATTATGTGATATTTATGAATGCATCTTGATTGAGCTGCTTCACTGATAAGGATGCTTTTAATATTTAGTGATGCTTTAGATTATTGAGAACATTGTTTCTCTTTATAGCTGGGTAGTATTCGATTGTATCTGTATACTACATCTTGCTTATTCATTAGTCTTTGGAATCTCTGGTATCTTTGCATTTGTTGGCTATTGTGAACAGGGCTGCCATAATCGCTGGCGTGCACGTGTTTGCTCGGGTGACCACTTATAAACCCCTTGAATGATATTCACTAGACACAACAGGGAAAGAAAATAATCACATAGATAACTATATTATTACTATTTATTATGGTGGACAGCAAAAATATCATCATTACAGAAATTTATGTCCATGGGGGATGTGTAATGTTTAGTGAGAGAGTGCACTCTATTGAGAAGCAATTTGAAGAAAACATATTAAACAAAATTGAACAAGTTTCTTTACCACATCATTCTTTAGGGACTCATCGATGTAAAAGAAATCTCAAGGAGAATATGATGTCCACCTGGAATCATGGTGTGTAGCAGTAAGTGTCCATTATTATTTATTTTTCTAGAAGAGGTAGTAAGGTGAATACTTTTATGTAAACTAAATTTTTGAAAAAGCTGTAGCTGAGATGACACATTGATACTTATTAAATGAATGCTGGCAAATAAAAAAGACCAGTGAAGCATACATTTTCCTCTCTGTCATTATCAGACTGGTATTAGTTACCCCCAAGTCAGTGCTTACACTAAGGGCTATTGTGCTATTTTGCATAGTCTTCAGGAAAATTGTCATGCTCAAATCCATTGTTCCAGTCAGGGTCTATTTTGAGTGCCATCCAACTGAAGAAGAAGCTCATCATCCAGCATTTTGTTTTATTAGATTTTGCTCTTTTATATTCAGAGATGATTTATAGGTTCTCACTGGCTAATTTTTGAAAATGGATCATCAGTGTTGTCTTCATAATTCATGTTATTCCAGAAAATTCACAACTTTGTATTTTTGCAGTACTTGTGACACAAATTTCAGCAAACGGAAAGAGAAGGACAAACTAACAAATGAGTGGTGTTAGCCGATAAAGCCATAGAATCCATGGGAAATGGTCTGCCCCAACTGGAATGACCTTCATTCAGAATATGTTTCCTAAACATTTTAGGTGAATTTGATTATTCCACCTTTCAAATTGAATTTCCCATCTTAATGATTTTTGTCAAGAAAATGGAAAATGTCGGGGATGATTCCTGGTGGAGTAGTGGTTGAGTGCAGGACTGTGGCCTACTGGCTTGACAGTTCAAATCCAGCAGCAGCTCTCCAGGAGCAAGGCTGGGCCTCCCACTGCCACCAGAAGGCAGTGATGCCACCCCCCAAAAAAAAGTTTTTTAAGAAAATGGAAAATGTCTATAATAAGCAAACCATTGTTTATCAACATTTACTCTTTCTCTGATGCAAAATTTGCATTAAAAGATATACCAATGTAGATGAACATCTAAAAGATTGGAGCTTTAAACACATTTTTAATAAAATGAAGGCCTCCCCATACATTTATATTGCACTTATAAGTGGGCAGTTATATATATATATATATATATATGCATTTAAAGTAAAGCTATAACCAAAACACAGTGACCATTTTAGAAATAAAATCTCACAGCAAAGGAAATAGTGATAGCAATACTGGTTCCACTTATATTGTCTTAAAAGACTGTATGACAAGAAACAACTGCATCTTTGGTCTCCTTTAGCCTGTCTACTGATAAATAGAAAAAATGTTAAACTTTAGTTGTTTTTTTTTTCTATTTTACTATGCTGTGCATTGTAATTATTTCTTTCTTCAAGTTCCTATTTACCCTCGTGAAGAGATCTCTGATCATATGGGTGCTGTAGCAAATTATGGTAAAGAAACTAGATGATTCCCACCTATCAGAAAGAATAGCATTGGAAATCATAAAGGCATTTCTTTTTAAAAAGCAACACTTTAAGTAAATCATTTAAGTCCACATGGAAGATGCACGATAGCCTGTGTTCCAAGGTTTACAAATAACAAAATTTCAATTGAAAGGACAGAATGATAGCATAACTTAAGTTTTGGACACCTGGTTTGCAGGCGACTACAGATGACAGTAAAAGGCCAAAATCCCTGTGCATGGTCCACATAATGAAAAAAGTCTCTGGTGATTTCCTTCTGACCATAGTTGAGGGTTGTGAATCTCCTTGTTACCAGAGTACTGTAAATTTGATCATAGCAGATGCAGTTAAGTTAAATGTAATATTTTACCATTTGATCTTTCTTTTGAACCACTTTAAAGCTGCTTCAGTTTAAATAAATAAGTAAAGGGGACATATCTATAAATTAAACCTCCTGTTAGCGATTGAACTCATGCTGGTTACAAATGAAATTAGCCCCCCTCCCCTCCATTTTAGACTGTCTTACAACAGACATGCTTTGGAACTTTAAAATCCTTCCTCTGATCATGGATTTTATTTCAAAGATCTTAACCCCACTTATCGGGTTGTATTTTCCTCCACACGAACTGCTTGCAGATTGCTTCATATAGCTGTCTATATTAGGACAAACTACAAGGAAGCCCAAGCACTGTGCTTGTCAATAACCAGGTATAAGTAATTACCTTACACAAGCAATTTAGTAAGTATTTCAAATACCAGGAGAGTCACCTGAGGCAAACCGATTTCAAAAGACCTTCTAGAATCAGGGGTCCTCAAATTGCAGCCCGTGGGCCACATGCGCCCCGCAGAGGACGTTTATCCAGCCGGCTGGGTGTTTTTGCCTTCTGCTGTTGTCCTGTTTAGCAGCAGACTCATCCTGGGACCGCAGTGAATTTGTTCATAGCTTTTTTTTTTTTTTTTTTTTAACTATAGTCCTACCCTCCAATGCTCTGAGGGACAGTGAACTGCCCCCTTGTTTAAAAAGGTTGGGGACCCCCTGTAACAAGAGACTAAGAAGAAGGGCTAGATTACCATTTTGTAGTAATTAACCACCGAACACCCTCTTGAATCGCAGCAGAGGATTGTGGGATACAGTGCTAGGTGAGGAGCCCCTTGTGTGGGACGGTAAGCAACTTACGTGGGAAGAAGAGCTCCTTCCCAAAGTAAAGTTCGCCATAATAACATGGATGGAGTAAAACTTTTGAGATCTTTATTGCTGATGGGGCATGACTCAAAAGATAAAAAGAATCTGCAAATATACATTGGTAGGATATGGTATGTACAAAACATAGAAGCAGAGAAAAGTTCATGTTCTAAGCAAGAGCTGAAATGGACTTTCCTTGGCCATCTTGAGTAGCACGCTAATATAGTTTTCTCTGTTGGGAAAGACAAATTCAAATTCAGGCATGGTGCTGCATTCATCTTCAAAATTAACATTTAAAGATATAAGCTCTCTGTAAGAGAATGATATCTCTATGTTTGCAATGAGGTTCAGTTAATGCAACTCTTATTTAATTCATGCACAAGATACTGAAGCTATTAAGGAAGAAATTGAAACGGTTCTACAAACCTTTTCGGTCTGAATTTGAACAAACATGCAACCAAGAAGCATGGATAAGCACCAGTGATTGGAATGTGAAAGTTGAGATCCAAGAGGAAGGGACTGCATTTGAAAACTATGATATATGAGATGGATAACAGAAATAGAACCGAAAGATGTTGTTAGTTGCCATCCAGGGGGCTCTGACCCATGGCAACCCTCTGCACGCCAGATGGAAACTCTTCATGGTCATGCTGTCCTCACAATGCTACATCTCATTGAGGGCCATCTCTTTCACTGCTCGTCCACTTTACCAAACATGGAATCCCTCTCCAGGGACTGCTCTCTCCTAAAACTATGTCCAAAATATGATGAAGTCTTGCCATCCTTGCTGCTAAGAAGCATTCTGGTCTTACTTCCTTCAATAGAGATCCATTAAGCAGTCCATGGTGCACCCAATATTTTTCCCCAGCACCATAATTCAAATGCATCCATTATTCTCTGGTCTTCCCTGTTCAATGTCCAAGTTTCACATTCATATCAGGCCATGGAGAATACTATGGGTTGGGTCAGGTGCGATTGTGTCATAGTTAAGCATCGGGCTGTGATCCACCATGCAAGCTGTGCAGTTCAGAACCACCTG